>CAUYSK010125474.1:0-89806 GCA_963575035.1 Avahi laniger
AATTTCTTTCTATTTTTTGGTAGAGATGGGGTCTCGCTCTTGCTCAGGCTGGTCTCGAACTCCTGAGCTCAGAACGATCCGCCCACCTCGGCCTCCCAGAGTGCTAGGATTACAGGCGTGAGCCACCGCGCCCGGCCTGAAACAGCACTTTTAAAACTAAACTTCATATTATAAATATGGAAAAGATCTTTAATAGAAATTTATAAAATCCAACTTTGGCTGTTTTACTAAAACCACTAAGGACTTGTAAATATCAGCAGTTAGGAACTTCTACATTTATTTCAACTGACACTTTCTCATCAATGTGCTGTTAATTAAAGATGAAAAGATAAAATCAGATATCATTTTTCACCCTCAATTGATTTGTTTTGAAAACATTTATCATATGTCTGTTTTATGCTAGGCATTATTTTAGGTGCTAGGGCTAGAGAGATGAATAGTTCATTTTCAAGATAGTCACATGCTAGCTGTAGACACAAACATGAACAGGTCATTATAATATAAAAAGTTTAGCATATGACCTAGGTATGTCTAAACTAGGAATTCTAAAGTAGGCCACTTAGAGTATGTAATGCCAAAAATTAATTTTAAAGTTTGGTACTAGCTAGGTTTTTTGAGTGGATAGGGAGGGGTGGGATAGGCTATTCAAGGGAGAGGGATTAATAGGTATAGTGGAAAGGACCTGAGAAATGATGTGGTGATATATGAAACTATAAAGAGTTTGCTTTGTATGAAAGGACTTGTGTGTACTGGTAAGTCATTTGTGTATCTTAACTTGTTGAGGGTTAAATTGATTATAGCTAGCTAGGATTAAGGCGTGATACTAGAGAAATAAAAGTACCACACATTTTCATGGAGAAGGACATGTAAGCCAGTAACAAAGTGTTGTAATTTACGTAGGAGATGTACAAAGTGTAGAAAAATGGAAGCCAGAGCAGCTACTACTTATGGGGTCGGGGGATGAAAAGCTTTGCAGAGGAGCCAGTGCCTGAGTTGGGTGTTCGAGACTTAATCGCTTCACTAAGTGGATAGTGGGGTCTTGCTGTACGTTGGCAGAATGTGTGTAAAGGCACGGTGTGCAAGAATACAATGTATTAAGCCGTGAAATACGAGGTAGGGAGTAGTAAGGAACAAAGCTGAAAAGATAGCAGTGGCTAGATCATGGTAGCTTTTGTATACAGTGCTAAGGAACTGGAGCTTCTTAGGTCAGCCACTGTCGAAGATTTTCAAACATTAGTTACATGATCAGATTTCTATTTTAGAAAGATTTCTTTTGCAGAATTTGCAAGGACAGATATCATGAGGCAGAATCTGATGTAAGACTAGTTAAGAGGTTATTATAATTTTCCAAAGTTAAGATGTGGGCCTGAACTATGAAAGAAATAGAAGAAATAGAATATAGAGAGGTATGCAAAGAAAGAATGACGTGACTAACCTCGTTATAAAGGGATATGGCAGATAAAGGAGAAGATAGGATCAAGGCTGATTCCCTAAGTTCTAAGTTAGGTCAGGATTGGCAAACTGCAACCTATGAGCCAAATCTGGCCCACTTCCTTTTTTACACCCATGAGCCAAGAATAGTTTTTACATTTTAAGTGGTTGGGAAAAAAATCAAAAGAATAATATTTTGAGAAACATGGAAATTATAAGTCATATTTCAGTGCCCATAAAGTTTTTTTTTAATGCAGCCACCTTCATTCATTTATGTACTTCTGTGACTGGCCATCATGCTGCAGTGGCAGATTTGAATAGTTGTGACAGAGTCCGTATGGCCTGTAAAGCCTGAAGTTTTTTACTCTCTGGGTCTTTACAGAAAATGTTTGCCAACCTCTAATTGGTGGATGATTGGTAGCACTAAGGAAATACTGGAAAGAGACTGGATGTGTATGGAGAGGAGAACACTTTCAGTTTGTGTTTCTGGTGCCTCTGGGGCCATGTACATAGGTGCACTAGGGTATGTAAGTGCAGAGGATTGAGTCTGGAATGTGGATTCAGAAACCTTAGGCATGAAGGTAGTAGTTGAAGTCATGGGTGTAGATGAGATCATCCAAGGGAAATATTTAAATTGAAGACATAACCCTACAAAGTACCAGTACTCAGTAGAAGCAACTCATAAAGGAGATTTGCAAAGGAATATCCCAAGTGTAAAAAGAATTATGAGAGCTGATACAGGAGTTTTTTATTTTTTTATTAAAAAATACATATAGCATGAAATTTTATCATTTTAACCATTAAGTGTACAGCTCCTTTCCCCAGCTGAAACTTTATACTAAATACTAATTCACCATTTTCCCTTCCCCCAGCCCGTCTTTATGAATATGGCTATTCTAGGAACCTGATATAAGTGAAATCATACAATATTTGTCCTTTTGTGACTGGCATATTTCATTTAGTATAATGGAGAAAAGAAAATTTTAAGAAAGATGGACCAAGAGTATATATAAAGTGCTAAATAGTAGTCACATAAAGATTAATGGGTGTTATTTGTAGAATATGGCATTTGGGACACTGGAGACCTGAATTACTTCATGGAATGGAGAAGATAAAAATCAGGTTGCAGTCAGTTGAGGAATGATTGTTATGAAAGGAACTACAGAGTATTCTGTTGTCAGTGTAAAAAGAAATGGGTGTGGGATGCTGGGAATTACAGTAGTAGGGAAGGGTTTTATTTTTTAAGATGATAGAGACTTGACCATGCCTGTAGACTGAGTAGGGTTGGGAGTGGATGAGGAATGGAATATGAAAGAAGGAGCAGCACGTTGAAGAGCTGGTGTGGTGGAGTAAGAAAGAACGATAAGTTATTGGTGAGAGAGGAAATATCAGACTTCAAAATTTTAGTGGTAAAGCATTCTGGGAATTATTAATTATCTTTTCTGATGTGTTCATTGTTTATTGTAATGATTTTTTTCATTGATGTTTAATAAAGATGAACAGGATAAAAAGGTGGAAACTCTCACAGGACCTTCAAAAAAGCAAGAAGCATTACCCCTCCATCAAGACACTAAACAAGAAAGTGGATCAGGAAAGAAGAAAATTTCATCAAAGAAACAAAAGACAGAAAATGGTAAGATGTATAGATATGTATTTTATAAATGCTAATTCTAGAGAAGTATACTAGGACAAGGGCCCTGGAGACCTCACATACTCTTTAATTCCTGGTATTAATGTGTACTGTAACAACTTGTAATACTAATGTAAGTCTAAAATTCTCTTTAGCCTTATGGCTTTGTAGTGCCTTGACAGACGGGCAGAATGTAAGTTTGAGATGAAAAAGTTTATCTGAAATTTAAAAAGGGCAAAGCATTTATAAATATTCTCATTCTTAACTCAGTTTTGAAAAAAAATGTAAATAGCATACAAACTATAGGAGAAAAATATTCCTGAAATATTTGTACTTTTTAATATCACTTAAAGATTATGCTTGAGGACATTAGCTAGATCTTGCATTACCCTGCATTTCCAATTATTTTTTAAACAAAATTTGCGTATGTATAAAATAAGCATCCAATTACAAGTGATGGAATAGTCTTATGTGTTCAGAATTTTCCGCGGAAGACTTGGCTATGAAATTTGTGTAGATTAAACAACAGTAATTACCAAATAATGTGGGTCTGTGGTATCAGTTGATATTAGAAAATAGTAAACTTGGAAAGGGAAAAGGTGAAATTCTATTATTGGCATTAAAGTTATGACATACTAATCAAATATAAGAGAAATATTACCTGAATATATTTGGTAAAATTAAATATTATCAATTTTAACTAAAAGAAAAGAACTACGTATGCACAAAAGCTCTTTAAAAGGTAGGAATTTAGAGAAATTTCCGTTTGGGTATGGAAGTTTGTATCTCTAACCAATGGACATCAGGCTTATTGTTCAAACTCTTTGAGTTCTTCCCATTAAAATTACGATCAAAATAAGGAGGCTTCCTTCCTCCAATTTTAATGTTATTCTGGAAGTTTTGGCAGATACAGTAGATATGTGATAGAAATTAGGGGTATAACAATTAGAAACAAAAAGCTATCTCCGAGGAGTAATGACTTATTTTTGTACTTAGCAAATTCAAGGAAATTAATTAAAAATTATTAACTGCAATAAGAATTCAGTAGAGTACTAACATAAATAAAAATTATTTTCCTGGAGCAAATCAAATGGGAATGGGTTCTTATGTTAAAACAAAAAAATGAGAATGAGGGATATTTAAGTAGTTTTCAGACACTGTTATGAGATATGCTGCACATTTTTAGATGACTTTAATGATTTACAGTAAAATAAGAATATTAAACTGATACTGCTCAATTAGAAGACTGTTTTGACTTGTTAAATGATGAAATACAAATTTAAAACCAATTTGAACTAGTATTAGAGATTTGAAAATAACTGCATTTATCATTAAATTTAAGTGTGCTTGTATGTTGTTTATTCTGATTTTAAAAACCCTGAATAATTATGATTTTGTTGAACTTAAATTGCAGTCTTGGTAGATGAACCCCTTATTCATGCGACCACTTATATTCCTTTGATGGATAATGCTGCCTCAAATCCTGTGGTGGATAAGAGAGAGGTTACTGATTTGATTAAACCTGATCAAGTAGAAGGAATCCAGAAATCTGGGGCTAAAAAACTGAAGACTGAAACTGACAAAGGTAATATATAGAATGTTACAATGTGTTGTATTATAAAAACCCATTTTTGAGTTGTGATGGAGTCAAGTACATTTTCTTGTAGAAACAATGTATTGCAAAAGACTGATGGAAGCCTTGTGGTAAAAGACTTACTGATAGTCTTCTAGTCCACCCTCAGTTTTGTAGATCTGGACACTCAAATTTGACTTGTTAAAAGTCTCACAGCTAATTTGCTATCCGGTGATCTTTTCCCAGCTACTGTAATCTTCTGCGAAGTTTCTAGGCTAATTTATAACTGCCTTTTTAAAAATTAGACTATTATTTAGAGTAGTTTTAGGTTCATAGCAAAATTGAATGACAAGTACAGAGTTCCCATATGCCCCTTGCCCTCACATATGCACACAAGGCTTAAAATATAAGCCTATTACAACTTACAAGGTAGCTGAAGCATTAAAAGCCCTGGGCTCTTTTGAATCTGATGGGTGGCAGTTCCTTTAAGAAGACAGAGTTGGTGCCTAATTTGAGAGCCCTGAGAAAATTGGGATGGGTGAATCAGGAGGTGCTTGATGCATGGATTTTATTTATTAATTACTATTTGAGATAGTCTTGCTCTGTCACCTAGGCTGGAGTGCAGTGGTGTCATCATAGCTCACTGCAACTTCAAACTCCTGGACTCAAGTGATCCTCCTATGTCAGTCTCCTGAGTAGTTGGGACTACAGGTGCATGCCACTGTGCCCACCTAGTTTTTCTATTTTTTGTAAGATGAGGTCTTGCCGTGTTGCTCAGACTGATCTCAAACTCCTGGCCTCAAGCTATCCTCCCACATTGGCCCCCTAAAGTGCTGGGTTTGCAGGCCTGAACCGCTGTACCTAGTGGATTTTTTTAAATGTCAGGATTGCTTGTATTAATACATATTTGATCTTTGAAGAATCAGATTTCATTTTTATAACTGTCTTAGAGCTTATTTTCTCATCTGTGGCATTTGGCTTATATATCACTCAGGATTATTAAAGTTTTTTTCCCTCCCATAGTTGGTTGTGATTGTGCAAGGATTATTAAAGTTAAATGAGTATGTTATGAACATATCTAGTGCAGATGCTAGCATATACTGGACACTTAAATTTTTTTTTTAAGTAATGAGGGTATACTGGTATTTTAGTATTCTGCAGTTTAAGCAAAATTTTAGTTAATATAATTATTCCACATTATAGATGGTAAACACTTTTTCCCCCTCTTAACTGGAGCATTTATTGTTATTCAACCTGAAATATAAATCTATTTTCTTTTGGTTATTGACTTTTTGGGCCAGGAATTCTTGTTGTTTACCTTCGCTTGTGTCTTTTAAATGCCATCTCTCTCTTTTTTTTTTTTAATTAAGAAAATGCTCAAGTGAAATTTAAAGATTTTCTTCTGTCCTTGAAGACTATGATGTTTTCCGAAGATGAGGCTCTTTGTGTTGTAGACCTGCTAAAGGAGAAATCTGGTGTGATACAAGATGCTTTAAAGAAGGTAAGAACGTTTTTTGATTATGGGTATGTTTGTGAGCAGTCATTAGAAGTTCACCAAACAAGTCTTCAGCTAGAGCAATTAATTATTGTCTACTCTCATCCTTGACGCCACCAATCACATAGTCACATCTAGAAGTTCTGGAATGTATTCAGAAATTATTTTATGTCTTCATACTAAGCAGTGCACTTATTTAGTTTAGTCAACCATCTGTTGTCATCTGATGCTTTGACAAAAGCCAGTTGCTTAAAATAAGATGGTTTATATGAGTTTGAAGTCATTTGGCACTTGTCTAAGCTGTACCATGCTTTGCTCTGACTAGAAGCATTGAAGTCAAGGTCAGGTGATTTCTGTATAGCATATATGGATTGTTTTTGTAACTGAAGATAGCGCCAAAGAACCTAGGGACCATTGTTATTGTTTAGTGTGTGTGTGTGTGTAATAGTACCCTTTTAAAATAAATGATTCGAATGGTGTAATCACTGTTATGGCTGATAAAAAACAATTTGTGAAATAACCTCCCCTCCCCCAAAAAAGAAAAATGATAACCCTATGGAGTTAATATCTATGTTATTATGGGACATGCTCACTATAATATTATGTGTATTGTTATACTGGGAAAGATGACAAATTTTCAGGGGTTACTTATGTAAGATAAGATGACACGGTATCTGGTATTCAGTATTAGGTGGTTGACTTAACTGTCTGTATCCTAAAAACATGCCCATAACCATTGAATCTGCTTTCAAACCTAAAGTGACTTAGTTTTTTTCTTAAAATAAAAGATCACTTCAGTCCAAGTCATTACCTCTCACCTGATTGCCTGCAGCAGTCTACAAATTGATGTTTCTGCTTTTCCTCTTAGCCTTCTAATCTCTTTTTTCCACATAGCTGCAAGGTGAACTTTAAGAGGTAAATCAGATTATATTACTGCTTTACTGCCCTTTGATGCCTTTCTCTTTGCACTTAAAACATAATAAAACTTAAAACATAAGTTCAAATTCCTTGAACAGGTCTATGTCTGTCCCTCTCTAGAGCCTCGTCTAATGATATTTTCCTTATTCTCTCACTACATTTCACCCATACTAGGTCTTCTCTGGTTCTTCCAGCAAACTTTTTTCTTCTGCCTGTCCTCTTTTCCCCTCCTAATATTGTCCCTCAATTTCTTCTCATATGTAATTCCTCCTTCAAGTGTCCACTTAAATATCATTTTCTCTCGTATAAAGCTAACCTGATTCAGTCTAAATTGTTCACTCTGCTATTCTTTAACAATTATCTGGACAAAATTTTTTGTCATAGCATTTATTATAGCATTATGTGTGTCTATACTTCCGAGTGTCTTTCGACAGTATGTTTTATATATCTGTGGCATTTTTCAATGCAGTGTGCTTGTTAGATAGTCTCCATGTCATGCCAACAATGGCCCAGGGTTAACAAGGTGTTTGAGGGTAATTAGAGTAAATGTGATAACTCCATGTGACTTTGAATGCAAAGTCTGATATTCTTTTGCAACAACTGTTTTTTTCCCTGTACCTTGAGGACACTGTTTTTTAAAAAGGGAACTTCCTTGATATTCTTGGTTGAAGAATTTGTTCTTTGGTTTACTTTATTGTAATTGGATGAGGACATGTCTGAAAAGAGTTCTTAGTTGTTTGTGGGGATTGGGAAAAGCTCCTAGCAGGGAAAAGCTTCCAGCTGAAGTTACTATGTTACTGCCTTGCTGTTTAAAATTGTTGCTTTTTGAGATTAAAAGTAATTGCTTTAATTGTCTCTTCTGATTAAGGATGGTTACTGGTGGCTTATGGGGGCAAGAGTAATCATTTTATTGCCTGAGTCAGCTTTGAACTTTAGAGACGGGGCAGTAAGTCAGAGTACCCTTTGTATTTATTTTAGACAGGCCTAGGAAGAAGTTGAGGACTGTTGAAGATACCATTTGAAGTAGAGCAAGTGTTTTGAAACTGTTTGCATTTTTTTTCCCTTTTTCTTGGAGCTGTTTAGCTTTGGATTAAAATCTTGTTCTTGGTTTCTCGTGGGATGGATCTGTTCACTACTGAAGGGCATTTGTAGGTTTCTTGTCTGAGAAAGACTAGGTGAATTTAATTTCTCCCTTTTTCTGCCATGGAAACTGAGCCTTAGTCAGACCTTTTAATATTAATAGATTGCAAAGTCATAGATGTAAATGAATCTTTATACCTAATAAAGACCACTTCAGAGCAAGGGGGATGATTAATATGGGGTCACTGGCATGGCCTAGAGGAGATAGGTGACTTGCTGATTGGTTGGATACAGTGGCTAAAGAAGAGCCACTTGGTTGACTGCTTGTTTTCTCTCCTAAGTAACTGTATAAACCGTGGTGATAATGGTACTTGTAAACACTCTGTAGAGGAGGGGAGAGTAGAGGATTAAGAGATTTTAGAAAGTTGTTTTAGGCATCCCTTGTGCCATTTAAGTGGATATAATCATTTCACAATTGAATATGTATTTCTCTGGAGTTGAAGAAAAGTTCCAATGGTAGTGATATAGGAAAGTAATCCACGATCACCAGTACATGTGGTGGATGTATATTAGACCAAGGAGGATGTGTGGAAGAGTAAGAAGCTCAAGAATGAACCCTGAGAAACACCAACATTTAAAAGACAAAGAACGTCACCAAAAAGGATACTAAAGAGGAGCGGAAGGGAGCGTGGGGAAGGAACACTAGGAAATAGTGGAATCGAAGAAGCTTAGGGAGGATAAAGAGTTTGAGGGCGTTAGAGGGAAAAGTCAACAGTGAGGTGCTTTATAGAGTTCAAAAAAGATAAGGATTAAAAAACTGGTTTGACAGCCTTAGAGAAATGCAGTTTCATTGCAGTATTAGACTAAATAAGTGACAAATGCATGGGAAAGTGACAGTGTCCACTGTGAGTAAGCTTAGGTGGGAAGGGGGAGATAGAGTAAAAGCTGGAGGGGTCAGAGAGAGATGTTATGTTGTGTGTATGCGCATACCCTTGTATTTAAGTTACGTGACACTTGGAGGGTGTGTATTAAGATCCTGAGCTCTAGAGTCAGATTTCCTGGATTTAGATTTGAGCTCTGCCACTTTGAGCTTTGTGACCTTAGATAAATTACTTATGTAACCTCAATGCCTCAGTTTTCCCATCTCTAATATGTAAATGATGATCAAGATTTGAGAAGTAAATGAGATAATATACGTTAGGTGCTTAAAATTCCTAACATATAGTAACTACTCAAAATGTTTACTGTAAATGTGATTACTAGTAAGAAAATGTTTGATTTGATTATTAATTTTTAACATTGACCTTTCAATATAATTACCTTAATTATGATTTTTTAAACTTTACGTTATTAACCAGTTTGGCCCCATGCTGTGTAACAGGAGGAACTACTGCTAACACCATTTAAATTTTTTCCTACCTTCACTTCTGTCACTTTCAACTTTTGTTAATTATAGCATTTCTGTTTGTCAGATACTTGTAATATTTAACATCTGTTCTGTGAGTATAATTTTTATGTTTAAACATTAATTTTACAGTTTGATGGTGGGTTCAAAGGTCAATACCAGTTGTTTTGCCATAGCTTCTTTGTTAATCTCTTGGTTGACTGAAATTGTTTTTCCTGGGATTTCTTCAAGAAGGGCTCACGGAAACTATATTTCCCAAATTTTGACAAGTTAAGATGATACTTTCTCATCTTTACACTTGATAGTTTGACGAGGTAGAACATTCCTGGGTTTCACCTTCTTTCCTGGAAGAATTTTCATGCATTTATTGTTTTACTGTTCTTGTTGCTAGGTAGAAGTCTGAGGCCAGCTTGAATTTTGTGCTCTTTTCATGTGTTTTTGTGAAACTACACTCTCACAATTAATATGTTCTTTGGGTAATCCAACAGATATTTATTATTTATTGAGTTTTTCAGTGTCTGCCTTACTGTACATACATTAAGCAATTCAGTTTCTTTGAAGTTCAGTAATTTTATTATAATATGGCTTGAT
Organism: Avahi laniger; assembly: GCA_963575035.1. Taxonomy (NCBI): domain Eukaryota; kingdom Metazoa; phylum Chordata; class Mammalia; order Primates; family Indriidae; genus Avahi; species Avahi laniger. The sequence goes on from CAUYSK010125474.1 coordinate 10,124, forward strand.
GTTTGACTTCTCTATTAAATTTCCTTTGAATACAGCATGGCTTCTGAATCATTAGATTTAAGTCAACTTTTATTACTGGGAAGTTTTACATAATGTCCTTGAACTGAAATAATAGATAGCAGTTAAACACGTGTTGACTCTCCACTGCCTGTCTCTTACCTTTCTTATCTTCATCCTTTAAACAAAATTAAGCAACACATAACCAAAGAAAACTTCATTTCTACTTTTTATTTACTTCTGTTCACCCTGGATTCTATGGCCCTTACTGTGTTTACAACAACATGTCTTTTTCTGTGTGCTGCTTCTTATTAGGTTATATTTCTGGGATGGTGTTATTTTTTATTAATACTAACACTGAATTTGCCAGCTTATGTTTTATCTCATTTTGTGGTCTTATCTTTTTTCTCTGACCTCTTTTGTGAGCTTTGCCCTTTGCTTTTGTTTTCCAGAGATTACTCCTGTATTAGATTTTTAAAAATTGCGATAGTTATTACAATTTTTGCCTGCTCTTTTATAACCTTTTTCTGGTGACTTTCTTCACTTGTCATTTGTGTTTTTCTTGCTTTCCTTTTTTTGTATATTGTGTAGTGCCCATTTTGTTTTTGGCTAGTACTTCTTTTCCAATGAGGAGGGTTTCCTTTTGTATCATCTCCATGATGGAGGTTGCTAATGGTGAAGGTCAAAGCTGGCTGATGTTCTCCTTGGGGCTGTGTGCGCAAATGAACTTTTTTAGCTTTTGCTTCTTTTCAGATAACAGACTTTGGGCCCCACTACAGAGAGTATCTTTTGATTCTGCCTCATCGGCTAGCTATTCTCTTTGAGTAAAATTTGTCTCTGATTTCTTCCTTCTTCCTTTGAGACTTCCTTCCATGAAAGTTTCTGCCTTCCATTTTTGCACTTGTTCCTTGTGTCAAATGGAAGATTGTTGGTTTTACCTTTCAGAATGTGCCTGTTAACTTCAGAGAACTACATACCCATGGCACCTCTATAGCCATGCATATATTCTAATAGAGTTATGGAACGTCTGTGTTTCATCTTCACTGCTTTTGGCAATCTTTCCTAATATTATGCTTTGAGATTACAGGTGACTGGTTCATTGATGATAGTTTGCATTTTGGTTTTATATTCTCTTTTGAGCTTCTAGGAGGAAAAGGGGGAAATTGCTATCTTGACTGTGGATTTAAAACTGGAAGTCCTATACTTTTTTGTAAAATCTGTTTCTTGATATGTATCCTATTGGTGATTTCAGGATATACAGCATTACAGGGACTTTTCTGAATGATATTTCACTTACCTATATTTGGCAGTCATTTTACTTTATATGTAATATAGAACTCTGTGTTGGCCCAAGAACACTTAATATTAGATACTTCATTTTTATAATTTTCATTAGCCCATGTGAAACTGTTACTAATTCTGTACTAATTTCTCAATTGTAGTCAAGTAAAGGAGAATTGACTGCACTTGTACATCAGCTTCAAGAAAAGGAAAAGTTACTTGCTGCTGTGAAGGAGGATGCTGCTGCTACAAAGGATCGGTGTAAGCAGTTAACCCAGGTGAGGATGTTCTTACGTTCAAGAGATATGGTTCCTCAGTCAGAAGCAATGGAAGATTTCAGGAATTATCCATAATTCCTGACTTAATTGTTTGTGTAATAAATTTATACCCCAAAAAAGTAATTTTCTTTTAGAGTTTTGGGAGGAGGACTGCCTCACGCTTTCATGATATTATAGCATATAGTTGAATTACGAATTTAAAACAATAGTACTTACAGATACCCTAATTTCAGAATAGCAGAAGGATTCTGTTCAGAAGTATGGGAATTTGTTTTAATTGGATCTGACCTTGATCTGTTCTCTATAGAAGCACAAAATTTGGTACGATTGAATTTAAATTCAGTTTATGGAATAAATGTGAAGCTCTTACATTGGTAATTTTTTTATGGGCGTTCTTATGATAAATATTTATAATTTTCAATCAAGCTTTTCAAACCCCAGAGATTTTAATTTGAGAGATTAATAAAAAAACCAAGAAACCAACCTTTAGAACATCATATAGACTGAGAGAACAGATTCAAAGCACTATAGAACATGTGGTCTTATTCCTCCTCAAGTGCTTGTTTCTCCTTTTAGGGATTAATTACAGTACAGTAAATGAAGTTTATGAGTCATTCACCTAGCTATTTGATGATGACATGAGAAGGAATGACTTTGTTTGAATATAAATCCTTGATATGAATTTGAAGTAAATAAAGTCAATGGAAAGAGTTGGTTACATTAAGATCAATTAAAATTGTTATTAAGTATGCTTCCTTACAATTGGAAAGTTGAGTATATTTTTGACCATCTTTGACTACATTTAAAAAATTAAAAATAGATTATTTACTCTGTGCTAATTCATTATATACTTAGAAGATACATATACTTTTTTCTAAGTATTAATATCAGTATAAAAATGTGTAAATGTGAATGAACCAACTCTTACAGACAACTATAAGTTATGTAAAAGTGTTAAATTTTGTGAGTTTCTTAGAACAGGGACATGAACTAATTATGCCTGCAGGTAACTTTAACATTGCTTGGCTTTCATATACTTTGATAATTAATATTTGTTCTAGGAGTTCTAATATTCTAATACCTGCAAAACAAAATGAAACCACCTTTTTAAGGGTTGAATTGGGAAGATGATACCATTTTGAATTTTGAATTTTACTTTCCCTTATTCCAAACTTCCTCTCTACGATAGATACATGTCTTATCCTGTCTCCTCTCCTAAAAGAGAGACTTCTTTCTTTTCCTTCTAGGCTTTTTTCTGTTCCCTGAAAGAGAACTGAAACACAGGAATAATAGAGAATTGTTTTGCTTTAAAAATGTTCTTTCTTATAATTGAGTTAGAATGTAGGATTTATGAACTATGTATGGTTTTTAACTCTCAAACCAGAAAGTGCATTTGAAATAAGAGTAAACATAATGGCAAAGTGTTTATGAAGGGAATTTGTATAAAGAGTAGGTGAGACATAGAAGACTATGTTTTTTCTTTTTTAACCTTTTGACCTTTTAAAGCAAGTACTTATTGTTTCAGCATTCACAATTATTTTGCTGCTATTAAAAATGTTTTTTTTATTGTTATAGGCTTATAATACCTTTTTTTTTTTTTGAGACAGAGTTTCACTGTGTGGCCCGGGCTAAAGTGCTGTGGCGTCATCTTAGCTCACAGCAACCTCAAACTCCTGGGCTAAAGCGATCCTCCTGCCTCAGCCTCCCGAGTAGCTGGGACTACAGGCATGTGCCACCGTGCCCGGCTAGTTTTTTCTATATAGTTTTAGCTGTCCAATTAATTTCTTTCTATTTTTAGTAGAGACGGGGTCTCGCTCTTGCTCAGGCTGGTTTCGAACTCCTGAGCTCAAACAATCCGCCCACTTCGGCCTCCCAGAGACCTAGGATTACAGGTGTGAGCCACCGCGCCCGGCCTATAATACCTTTTTAATGCCAAGTTTTTCATAATTTCTTTTCTGGTTTACTCTTTTAGGAAATGATGACAGAGAAAGAAAGAAGCAACGTGGTTATAGCAAGGATGAAAGATCGGATTGGAACATTAGAAAAGGAACATAATGTATTTCAAAACAAAATGCATGTCAGTTATCAAGAGACTCAACAGATGCAAATGAAGGTATATTTTCATTCTTTGAAAACAAAGTGAAATGTATACATTCATTTAATTAGCAAACTGTTAAATGCCTGGTATGTGCAAGACCCTGTGCTGGGCCATCGACATACAGTGGCTAGTGAAACTCACACCTTGTCCTTAAGTAAATAACTTTCTTAGGTGGGGATGAAGTAGGAGACTGGACAGAAACACGTAAATACACCATGACGGTAGAGGTAGGCATTGGGTACCTTGGAGCAGTGGAGATGAGAGGTGGGGAAGGAAGGAAAGGGATTGATAAGAAGACTTGTTAGAAGCAATATCCGGACTGTGTTGAATCTTTTGAAACAATTAGGCATTATCAAGTAAGGGAGTGAAGAAATGGGCACTGAATGTAAGAGTTACTTGGTGTCATTCCTTAGTCCCATCTCTAGAGATGATGGCTCAGTGGGTTGCCTAGTGTTAACACTCTGTGAGAAATACAGTAAGAATTGCGATACCTGGGAATCAGGGCTGGAATGAAGAAGAGAAGATCTAGAGAAGTAAATAGGGACCTGTCTTCATGGGCCTTGTATACCTGAAGATTGGAGAGCCAGTGAAGGAGTTTAAGTAACCCAGCAATTGCTGGTATTATATTCGTATTTTTAATCATTACCCTGGCAGTGTAGAGAGTGAAGCAAGGGATGGTTGGAAGGCTTTTGTAGGAATTTGAGTCAGAACAAGGGCTTGAAATCAGATATTGACAATGAGGGAACGAGTTTGAGTGATACAGAGGAGTTATTAGATAGGGCTTAGTGTTAGAGTGAAGAGAAGTGATAGTTAAGGATGACTCCCAGGGTTTTGGCTAAAATGACCTTCTGTCTCTTTTGTTGGTTTACACTTTTTCACCTGTCTGCTGTCAACATTTCAGGAGGTTCATTTCTTACTGTCTGTCTTTTATATGTATCTTGCATTTTCATGATTCTAGTTAGGTCTGAACCAGTGAATTTTTTTCTTTATTTTTAAAAAGAGATTGAAATATCTTTATTACTGCTAAAGAGGCTGTTAAAGAACATGGCTTGGGTCTGCTTGCCAAGAGGGCATATAATACTCTCTTTAAGTGAACTTTCTGCATGTGTGACTTTTTAAAATTGTTATTTCCACCTGCTGGCTGATGTTTCTGCTGATGATGGAAGGTCTGTCATTACCTCACGTTTAACATATGTCTAAAATCAAACTCAACTATTGATCAGGTTGTTTTTATTTTCAATATTTTGAGGCATTAATATGCCTTATACTTGAATCCTTTGACTTCTCTCTCCCTTGCCCAGTCTACAATTTGGTCTGAAATCATTAAAAGATACTTTATTTCTAGTTACTCTTGCATTAAATTCTTAGACATGTCCTTAGTTTATTTTTACATACTAGGATAATTATAGCCCCCATATTAATAGGTTTCTCATTTCCATTCTAACCTGTACTTGGTACCAGGTTATTTTTTGTAAAATACTCCTTTGATCATATTGCTAGTCTGCTAAAAAATTTTAAATTATTCTTCACTGCTATCAAAGTCCCAGTGTTTTCAACTAAAATGCCACTACTGGAAAAAAAGAAGTAAGTGATGTTGTTTTCATATTCTTACTCTATCCACTGCTTGTAGTTTTAATTCGATCCACTCCTTTCTCTTCCCATTCCCCTAGCCATTTGAAATATTCTCTTCCCATCTATCAGGTTACTGAAGAACTGATTCTCCTAGTGTCAAATGACCTTTTCTTCTTAATTCCTACTACTGTTCATTTGAAAATTAGTGAAATACTTATAGCAACATCTTTTATTGAAAGGTATTTGAGTGATTTATCTTTTTTTTCCATTTGATTGCTTATAGAGGCCAGGACATAGATTCCATATGATAAGTTCTGTTAGGCTGGATGCGGTGGCTCATGCCTGTTATCCTAGCACTTTGGGAGGCTGAGGATTGCTTGAGGCCAGGAGTTTGAGACCAACCTGAGCAAGAGCGAGACTTGTCTTTACAAAAAATAGAAAAATTAGCCAGGTGTATTGGTGCACGCCTGTAGTCCCAGCTAAAGTAAGAATGGTGATTGCCAGGGGCTTGGGAGAAGGGGGAATGGAAAGTTATTGTTTAATGGGTATAAAGTTTTGTTTTACAAGATGAAAAGAGTTATGGAGATGAATGGTGGTCATGGTGGTGTACAGCATTATGGATGTATTTAATACCACTGAACTGTATACTTGAGAATGGTTAAGATGGTATATTTTATGTTAATGTGTATTTTACCACAATTTAAAAAATTAGATAAGAATATTTTAGCAAGTAAAATTGTTTATCATCTGTTTAATTATGGCTTGATTTGTAACTTAATATAAAGTGTATCAAAAATATTTTCAGTTTTTAAACTTTGGATTATTAAAAGACTTTCATTTTAAAATATTGCTAACAGAAAATTTATATATTCTAACATCAGAACAGGCTTAATTCTATGAGTCTGTTGAGTAGGAAAGAAGTCCTAAATTATCTTTTAGTTCTGAAGCATCATCTCTAAGCATGCTTGTCTTGTATGTAAGCTAGTATCTACTTGTATTCGTGAATGTGGTGGCAGCTTATATTTACTTTGCATTTATCACTAACAAAATATAATTTTTCCTTTAAATTTGTTTATATTTATTTGAGAAGAATGATTCAAATTTTTATTCTATTGATGCTTTAGGTATTCTCATCTTAATATGTTTCTTTTTTAAAAGAAGCTTTGACAACCTGTGTTTTGTAAATCTTACATGTGTAAAATAACTTCAGTTTCAGCAAGTTCGTGAACAGATGGAGGCAGAGATAGCTCACTTGAAGCAGGAAAATGGTATACTGAGAGATGCTGTCAGCAACACTACAAACCAACTGGAAAACAAGTATGTTTCCAAATGCTTTATTTTTAATTGAATGGAAGAATATTTTCTTGATTCATCAAAATGGTGTTTGATAGTAATTAGACTTTGTTTCTCACATTTGTTTCTAAAATGAGTTACTTTTCAAAAATTCTCTATGTGAAGAACTTCTTCAGTTATATATAAACTTTATATATTATACCAAATTATATGTTTATATAAATATATTAATGTGTATTATGTATAATATATAAACATATTTATATATTATATAAACTATGTAATAAATACTAGGGCCACCAGTGGGATAATCTACAAATTTATGAAACTGAATTTAATAAGATTTAAACTCTGTCCCCTTCCACAGTAGTTCCCAAACTTCATTATTCTAAAGAGCACCTGACATGCTAGTTAAAAATCATATTCTTGAGTCCCACTCCTAAAAGATTATGATTTAGTTAGGTGGAACCTAGGAATCAGCATATTAAGACACATTCCTTGCGATAGCAATGTAGTTGGCTCTGGAGGAATACTTTGAGAAACAGTACCATAGAAAGACTAATAGTATGATTCTATAGTGTAAGCACCCTGACTGGTTGATTTTAATAGGTTGTCAGAAGACCACTTTGAGGGTGACATTGCCACTTTGAGGGTGTCACTGTTTATGCTCATGAGTTTGTGGTCATCCATTTTTCTTGATATAGTGATTTTAGATTTTGTGTAACTGCTGCTAGAATTATGTAGTGGATTACACTTAGCCAAACTTCAGTGTTAGTAGTCACACTTGTGTTCCTTTTCAGTTGACTACAAATGAAATTACTAGCTCAGCAAGACTAATATATGTTTTATTTATCTGTTCCTTATATGTGTTTATATAACAATAATGGAAGGTTCCTAATCCAGTTACTGTTTTCAGGCAGTCTGCAGAACTAAATAAACTGCGCCAGGATTATGCTAGGTTGGTAAATGAGCTGACTGAGAAAACAGGAAAGCTACAGCAAGAGGAAACCCAAAAGAAGAATGCTGAGCAAGCAGTTACTCAGTTGAAGGTGATGTAGTCCCACCTTTCTGTATCATTTCATGAATAATGTAGGTATTTAATTTGATGATCTTAAATGTGTATAAAGGTTTGAGAGATACAGTTTAGGCTTAATGGGACCTGTAATCTAACTGCTTTGCTCTGATGAAGAAAAGCATTCATGTGCCCTAATGAATGAATTGAACATAGGCTTGAATTTGAAGTTAAAGATTATTTGAAGATATGAAAAATGAAATTAGCTGATTGACAAGTATAAGTAGTACAATTTTATCTTATGTGGGGTTAGGGTCTACATGTGTAAGGCAAAAATCATGTAGTTAAAATTACCTTTATCATCACTTTTATCTTCCAAAACTTGGATTTCTCAGTAAGTCCAGTAGAACCTATTCTTTTTTCCCAGCATTGGAATAGGTGGTTTTCCTTTGCTTGAGCACAAGACCAGCTAATGCTCCAGTGGCTTGCACTTGAGCCATGGTGTAAGTGTTTCCAAAGGAAAAATTTTGTAATGAATATTTTGTAGATAAAGGTACATTTAGCTACAATTTTTTCCCTATGTATGGCAATTTTGGGATACCATGTATACATATCTGTACCTCAAAATATGAATTTTAGGTACTTAGATTTAGCAATAAACATACCATCCTGTCTTTTATAATAGGAGCTTATCAGTTGAAGGAAGAATAATAGAAAACAGGTCATAGCTAAGTGGATCAGATATGTACATATTAGTAGCTATCTTGATCCAAACTTATCACAAATACTGAGTTTCTGAAATAATCTCTAATCTGTAAATCCTGTATGTTGGAGGATAGGATTGCTGTGGCTAATAAGTAAGTGACTTTTAGACCATGCATATGTGCCTATCAATAAGCAGATTTGTGACACAACAATAGAAGTAGAGGATTTTTTTTTAAAACTTGAAATTCCTTGTTTATGCTCATTTATCCTTTCTCCCTTTTAAAATAATCAAGGTTCAGCTACAAGAAGCTGAGAGAAGATGGGAAGAAGTTCAGAGCTACATCAGGAAGAGAACAGCAGAACATGAGGCAGCACAACAAGGTAAGGGGAAGAGATATTCATGTAAACTTGGTATATAATTTTGGGTAAAATTTCATTTCTTCTCCATCTGTGAAGAAAGTATAATTTGGCTTTTTGGTGATAGCTCAATAAACATAGCTTGTGTACTTTTGACAATATCTTTATTTCTTTGACGTTTGTCAGAGTTTTAAAGTGAGCTACCTACTAGCATTGCCTGAAGCGTTAAGTTGCAGGCAAAATTATAGTACGTAATGGGGTAGTGGGAACCTCACTTAGTGTGGTTCTTTTATGTAGTTATTTTCTTTTGTTCTTTGATTAAATCTTTATTTTTTGTTTCTAAAACAAGACTCACTTCCGATGCTGTGAAGAGAAAAGCAACATGAGCATTAGCATCCCAAGTAGTTTACTTAAAACTGCCCACTTAATACATGCTGACTTTTACTACTCATTTATTCTTTTTTGATGGATGCACCTGGGAGATACGGGAGCGTATGTGTTGTGTGTATTATTGTGTCTCCACTGTTCCCTTTTCTCCCGTGAAAGGTAAGCATAGCTGCTGGAGGAGCATGCAAGAGAAGTAGTAGAGATTCAAAGAAGGTTTTCTAGAGGAGATAATTCCTACGCTAAGATACGTGCAAGTAACTAGGCGAAGGAAGAGAGCTTTGTAAAGTGTAATGTTTTGTTACAGATTTGCAGAGTAAATTTGTGGCCAAAGAAAATGAAGTACAGAGTCTGCATAGTAAGCTTACAGATACCTTGGTATCAAAACAACAGTTGGAACAAAGACTAATGCAGTTAATGGAATCAGAGCAAAAAAGGGTGAACAAGGAAGAGTCTCTACAAATGCAAGTTCAGGTACCTATTTTTCCTTCTTTAAAAAAAATAAAGATGGACAGTGATTAGATCTGTATGTCTAGAACAGAGAACAAGGTCTGCCTTTTCCTAATTCTGGAGTGGTGATGAATAATTATAATTTCATCTTCCAGCATTTGTCACAATATGGTATGTTTGAAGATGTGCTCACCACAGTCTTATGCTCCTTGTATTCTATTAGGAATAGAATAACATATCCTTAATTTTTACCTTATAAATTAACTCAGAATGTGTAATTATTGTTTAAAATAATGCCTTTTGGAATCTAAAAATGCCTTTTTAAAGATAAACAGATACATCTGTAACTCATTGTGTTCATATACATTGGGATATTCATTAGCACACTTTTTTCTCTCTTTTCTATTGCTATTTATGAAAGGATATTCTGGAGCAGAATGAGGCTTTGAAAGCTCAGATTCAACAATTCCATTCCCAGATAGCAGCCCAGGTAATGGAGATTTCTTATTGCTTATCATTAATAATAACTTCTCAGGCATTTAAACAGCCTGAGTATTTTTGAGTGCCAAGCACTGGGTTAATAGTTGGGAGATTAGTCAATGAATAAGCAAATGATGATCCTGAGTGCTAAACACTCTGATAATTATGTACAATGCTGTGGGAAAACAATAAGAAAGAAATCCAAGTTCAAGTAATTGGAAAGGGTTAGGGATAGAGAGCTTTTACCATGGGAGGAAAAAAAAATGTCCTCTATCCTATCACAAAACAGGGAATTGGCCAAATGGTGTCTAGAATAGTGGTTTATGTATTAAAGGTGTTCATTAAATATTGATTAGCCATAGAAAAACCTCATATTGTACTTCAGTTTAGTTAGTGGTAAACCTTCCCAAGTCTTGCAAGTGGTATTGTAAGACTTGTTATTCTTTGGCAACATTATTCTGTGATGTGAGATACACACACACACATATGCATACGTGGATATATGTATATATGGACATATATGTGTGTCTTCAGAGTATAAATAATATGACATTAAGAAAAAAGAGTGAAAACTTCCAAGTACTGGCTTCCATAGAATACATACTGTGAGTTTTAGTTTCAGTTCTTTAGCTATAAAATTCTAAAAGTTAATTGTAGCAAAAAGTATTAGCTTAGAATAGAAGTCTGGCTTTTCTGTGTAAAAAGTGATTTTTTTTTTTTTTTTGTGAAGAAAAGACACATTTAATCATTTTTTTTTTTTTTAGTGAAGAAAAGGCACATTTAATCATTTCTCTTTTATTTTTTTATTTCAGCATATTATGAAGGTACAGATGTTTAGGTTACGTATGTTGCCCTTGCCCCCCTCCCCCCCAAGTCCGCGTAAAAAGTGATTTTAACATTAAAAACTTGTTTTTAAGGTTCACACAAGTTCATGTTAACATTTTTTTCCTAATTGCTTTCTTTGTAGTAGTAACTGGTCTAAAATTAATTGGGGTAGAGTTACTGAATATAGGACAGGATGTTGGTGTGGATATACATGTATATGTGAATTATCAATTCAAATTGGATTGAGATCTGTATTTATCAGCTGAGAAACAGCTCTAGAAAATTTATCAGGAATTAAATACTTAGAGAATGCTATAAGTATCTTTTAAAAAGTAAAGGTGAACATGGATATTACCAAGGTGTACTTAATTATCTTAATCATGAAGGGGATCATTTTATTAAATTGTTACTAAGGAAAAGAAGCACAGAGATGAAAAACGGCCTTTGTGGATATTTTCCCTATGTATTGGTTGATGGTCAGTTCCGTAGTTTCCAGTCTGTCAACTGTTTTATTCTAAATGTCTTGTTATATGTAATTCCCTAATACTGGCTGTTGGTGATCAAACTTGCTTTCAGAATGATAGTTACTCTTTATTGAACCCTCACCATGGGCCAGATACTTTCTTAACAACTTATTATTATCTTCATTTTTAAAGCTCTATTTTGATGATTATTGTACAACTTTTAAGCTTTCTCTTAAATGCTTTTATGTGACACTGTTTTTCTTTTAGACCTCCGCTTCAGTTCTAGCAGAAGAATTACATAAAGTGTAAGCCTGCCTTTCCACACTTTTCGTATAATTGTGTAGTCACCACTAACTGATACTTGCTAGATGCAACACTTATGATTAACTTTATACTCTGACCTATTTAGAAAACTGTCTGAACTAGATTTGGAGACACTTTTTTTTCCCCCTTCCCCTTAGTGAATTGGGTCCCTAAACATTACACATTCTGCTTTTATTTATGTCTTTATCATAAAAAGAGTTGGGGAAACTTTCTTTCATTTGAATGTTAGCAATTATTTGGAAGAGGTAATTGTGTTTTAAGAATAGGGAAAGTAAATTAGTTTTTGTATCTAATAAGTAGTTGTAGCTACCCTGTCTAGCTATGTCGTAGTATACTCAAAACAAAGTTTTATGTTTTTTTTTTGTTATATAATTTTTCATAAACATTGATCACTTGAGTTCAGAAGACCTGAAATCTGGTTTGACATTGCCAGCCTTGTGAGCTTAACTTAATTAACCTCTTTGATCTCGAGTTTTAAATAGGGGTATGTATTTTAAGGAGTTACAGTAAGCATACAACAGATATTAGTAAACTGAAAGGAGCTATAGGAATGGAAGGTACAGTTATGAGAAACTACTTAAGTAAGGATGACCCTATTTAAGACTTTTAATCCTTTGATTTGTGACCTAATGTTTATTGAATGTACAAGCGAGTGTCTTTCCTTTTAAAGGATTGCAGAAAAGGATAAGCAGATAAAACAGACTGAAGATTCGTTAGCAAATGAACATGATCATTTAACAAGTAAAGAGGAAGAACTTAAGGTATAGTAATTTGTATAAATGGCTGCAATATTTTATAAAACTCAAAACTGAATAACCTTGATCCTTATAGTCTGTATGAATATATATGAAGAATGGAAAATAACTCTAGAACTCATTTGAAATGTGTCTGTCTCTTTTCTAAACTAGAAAATTCTCTAGCTCTTATAAGAGGAAAAATTCAAAGGGCTTTTCATACATGATGTAATTCACAATAATTTTATGGGAAATATGCTAAATAACAGGAATTGATGGTTTTTCTTTCTGATCTAGTAAATTTGTAATTTAAGACTTTTGCTTAATTGTTAGGTAGAAGAGCTGTTTTACAAACTTTAAAGTCTGTTATATTAAATATTTCTAATATTCTTTTTTTCTAGGATATACAGAATATGAATTTCTTATTGAAAGCTGAAATACAGAAGTTACAGGTCCTGGTAAATGAGCAGGTAGATCTTTATTGCTTTTGAGCATTTACTTAGAATTTCCGCTTGTCTATTCTTATTTTCATTGATACTATGGGCCCTAATTTTGTTTGTCTAAACAGCTACTTATATTTGGCTGTATGGTGTGAAAGCTACTTTTCTTTGACCATGATTCTCATAACCTACCTACATGTTACTATTATTATGTTAAAATTAATGTTTGATCCCATGATCACTTCCGAGATCAGAGGAATCAGTTAAAACAATCTTAATGTGCGGGCTTATTTAGCCTTCTGCCATTTAATCCAAAAAGAATATACCTTTTATTAAAATAAAAGTTGATCAGTGAGAAGTAAAACTATTGGACAGCAAAACATATTACAGAAATGTATGATATTCTTGTGATTTTACTACAAATATATGAACATATAACCTTTTTAATATGTAAAAATAAGTGAAAGAATAGTTTTCACCACTTTCTGAGAAAGGATAATAGTTCTCATCTCATTCCAAACACAGGCTGCTGCTGCACATGAATTGGAGAAGATGCAAAAAAGGTGACTAAAGTAATGTTGCGCATAGCATTCACAGATTTATATTCAAGTATAATTGTCGCAGAAAATACTGCTGTTTATAACTGATAGTTGTGCTCATAATTTATGAAGACTTGCTGTATGTATGAAGTATTTTTTTAATTGATGGTTTTTTCCTCGTAGTATACATGTTAAGGATGATAAAATAAGATTGCTTGAAGAGCAGCTACAGTGTGAACTTTCAAACAAAATGGAAGAATTTAAGGTGTGTAATTAGCTTATAAACTCAGCTTTCTTGTATAATTTTCATCAGAATCTAGAAATACTACTTTTTATATGAAGTCACTTTGAAACAATGTTTCTGTAGTTTATTTGGTGACTTATACAAGCAATGAATTTTATAATAGACTTTTTGCCTGGATTATTCTATCTGTTCTTATAATAGATTTTGTAGATTTATTTTGCCCCAACCTTTTCTCAGCAATTTTTAGCTGATAGTTTGTATTTGTGACTGTTCTATTTGTCTCAGTTGTTGCTGTAGTGCTAGTTTTGGTCATGGCCAACCAGTTGCCAGGGTGCATCTCTATGTCCAATGAGATTTGAATTTTTATGTCAGTATATAATTCACCTGTCACTTTATGAATATTAAAGCAATAATATGCATTTGTTCAAAAACCCATTCAAATGATTGCTTTATTGCCTTTTTTCTTAAAGAAACAGTAAATTGAGATTCTTTCTTCTAGATTTTAAATGACCAAAACAAAGCATTAAAATTAGAAGTTCAGAAGCTACAGACTCTTATTTCTGAACAGGTAAGGCTTTTCATGAATTACAAGGTAGAAATAACTAGTATATAACAAAATCTGGTTCTTCTTAATAACCAATTCACTAATTGATACATTTTGCTTAAGCTTAGATATATCTGTTAATTGCATTTTTATTCATCCTGTATTTAAATTAAGGAAACTTTTTTTCCCTGAGATGAAGTTAATCTGCTCATAAGCACTTGTGTGTGCGTGGGGAGGGGAGTATAATAGAATGCATAAAAAGAATTTTTGGATATATTTGGCTGTTAGGATAAAAGTTCTGTCTTTGACTTTTGGAGCCTCAACCTTTTCTTTTGGGCAGCAGAATTTCTTAAAAAAGAATGAGTTTGAAACTTATTACCAGCACTTAAAAGCAGAGTGATACTGATCAAATAGCTTAACATTTCCAACACCTCTCATTCCAAGTCTGTCACATGGAGATTACACTTGTATCATAAGGTTGTTAGATTTAATTGGAAAAGCTTTTATATAATGCTTAGCCTAGTGCTTTGCATACATCAGACATTTAAACCTTAATTCCTTTCCCTTAGAGTACTTATGTTTTCCATCTCATCTCTGCCCCCTACCACCACCACTCTTCTTTCTAATATATTTATAGCAAACCACCAAAACTGTAGCAGCTTTGAATAAGCGTGGTTCCACAAACTAGAGCCCAATGGTATCTGTTCCTAAATGTTGCCTTCATAGTCTTCTCCTACACAACTATTCAAATTACAGTTTTAAAAAATATTCTAGAAACTCTTGATATTAGATGATACATTACAATAGAGAGTTTGCGTGTTTCCCTAATGTTAAGTTTTGGAAATGTATTTTTATTAGAAACCGGATTGTAAGCTATTGAAAACGATAGCATTTCCTCTAGCAGATGCAGGCATTCTTTATTTTAAAATTCATGTTTGTGCAATTATGGAATTGGTGTAAGTAGTTGTGTATCTGGAATTATTCTTTAACATCTATTAACTTGTCAAGAAGTAATCCACTTATTCTCTCCCCATATGATATTAAGTTCTTTGTGTACTCTTTATTAGTTTGTATATGCTTTATCCTCATAAACTGAAGGGAATAAGGAGAAGATGTTGAAGGGATGATATTTAGTGTAAATGGTATTTACGTCATATTTTTAAGTCTTATTTTTGTTTCCTGGTATAGCTTATAAAAGATACAGTATTTCATCAATTATAAGATTCCCTTTCCTTCCCCCAATTTACGGTCTCTGAAGTGGAGATGTATCTTGCTGTCTCTGCAGCTTAGTTGGCAGCATTTTTAATTTTTAGTGTTAAATATTAGTTGTGAGATGCAACTTTGATGACTTGGATTAGGTAAAATATAACATACATTTTTTTGTTGTGTACTTCTTACCTGGAAAAGTGGAATATAGTTTTTGTGTGTTAGTTACCAGAGATTTTGAAACATCTATTTTAGTATATGGAGTTTTAAGCCTCCTAAAATTAACTTTGTGGAGGTAAAACAAATGCCTAGAAGCTGTCCTATAATTCTAGTGTTCTAGTAGTATCCAGGTGCTGGCAACTCTTACCTAGGTATAAACAGAAAACCTGAATCTTTGAAAACCTTTCAACTTCTGTTTTTTACTAAAAATTGTATTCTCCATCAATAAACAAGAGTAAAACCACCAGCCTTAAAATTTTCCTTTAAGATCCTATGATGCCTTGAGAAATACCATTCTAATATCATGTAAAATTCCCAATCACATTTGTGGGAGTTAATATATTTTTTACAAATTCCCTTATTGTTATCTTACTGAGTCAGACTTACATCTACTATAAGATTTCTGTGCTCTTTTAGATGTTTTGTTAAAATGACAGTTTTTCATATGAGATGAGTTTTTGTTATGAAGAGTAGTTAACAGTCCGCAGAACAAAATTTCATGGACACATTTTTGGATTTATTTACAAGAATTATTTGATAAGAGAGGAAATTCATTTTGTGGTTCTAATTTAACATCTGCTGTTGGGTAATTCTTAGGATTGTTCTTCCAATCCTGAAAGCTTTTTTTTTTTGGTCTAGAAAGCATATGACTGTGATGTTATGGTTTTAGTTGTGACTTAATCTCTTTCATCTTGGCAGACCAAAGAACCAACTTTGTGACGATTTCTTTAGTTATTTTTATTGCTGTTGCTAGTGAAAGAAGAGGTAAAGATTAGTATAATTTTAATTTCTTTCATTTCTACCTTTTTTAACCCCTTCCTACCCAGCAGTCAGAATTCCAAGTGACAGTTGAGAGATGAACAGTTTAGTTAAATTTCAGGTAAAATTCAGGTAAAAATTTCAATCTTTTTACCACACGAATTTTTATCTTGGAAGAAAAGATTGAACTTATTAAAACAGAAAACGATAATGGTGCCAAGTTGTTGTTTCTTCAGGTGTAGGAAGCAGAAAGACAATAGATACCAGGTAAGGTAAGCTGTTTATACACCACAGAAGGGAAGGCTTCCTTGGATATAGGCTTGTGGATGGTCAGATAACGCAAATAAATCAATAACTAAGATCTCATTTGTCCAGAATAAAATAAAACTATGAGGGAGGGGGAAGGATCCTGACTTTTAGTGAAGGAGCAGCATGACTTTTTATTCTCATTCCAGTAGATTTTTAAGATTCAGTGGTCAAGATTAGTAAGTAAAAACTATAGGAAGTTTCTTCTCTTTGCCCTGCTGCCTGGTTGTATTGTATTGCAGAAGAATTCATTATTATATGAGGTATAGTTTTGGAAATCATCTAGGGGAGGAAACAGTCAGATTGGATTGGACAAATAAAATATGAAGTAAAATAAAAATGTATGGATGGTAAGCTGGGTCAGTTTTGTGCAACTGAATATTTGATGAGCTGAAGACCAAGAGTACTTGTTAAACTGTAACTTCATCAAAGGAAATTGAATTCATCAAATATTCACTAGTTCAATGTATGCTAGGTACTTACCTACATGCTGAGTCTACAGAGATAAATGAGACTTGATTCCTTGGTGTGGAGATAGATGTTTAAAACAGAAAAGGGGGATGAATAAAATGTCTGAAATATGTGTACAGGTTTAGAGGAAGAGGTAATGCATTCTATTTGAAGGAGAGGTGGAGAGGCAGCTCGGAACAATCACACCCATGTCGAAAAATGGCCATGAATTTGCCATACTGCTAAGGGGCAGTCCAGGCTGAGGGAATACAGTGTTCAAAGTCATGGCATTATGTGGCAAAATTGGCATATTCGGAGCATAATGACATATTGCAGAAGTGCAGACAGAGTACAGAATCTAGGGAGTAGAGAAAGATTTGCTAGGCCCTAATTATGAGGGACTTTGAATGCTGTTTGAGGATCATGAACCTGATCTAGCATGTATGTGGGTAAGCCACTGAAGGGTGTTGCAAGAATGAATGAGCATTTAGCTAACATTTTAGAAACATCACTCTTGTAACCAGACATTTCACTTTATGTGGTGGAGAAGTAGCTAGGACTGACTAAAGCTATAATACAACTAAATGATTAAGGTGTGGGTAACTTGGCCTCAGTACTATTAAGTCTTTTTGTGAGACGGCCTTCATCAAAAATAAAGATGGACAAAAACCATCTGCATGAAAAATTTGTAAACTTACTGCATGATTTGTTTTTCACAGTATAAAACTGATTTAATATACTTTTGACAACTATTTCCTTTCTGATGTTCGGACAATTTTTTCCCATTGGGAAATTCTTCTTGTATCCCTTCTGAAACAATGCTTAGGAAGTAGACACAGGGAGAAAAATAAAGTATTGTGGTATTTGAGATGAGTAAAGCTGAGGGCCTAAACTTAGGCATTGAAGAGAAGGGGTTAATTTTACAAACATATATGAAGTGGAATCTTAGGACGTGGATTTGACAATGGAAAAATTAATATTATTTGTGAAAAATGATTATAAGAAGATTGGAAAAAAATTAAAAAACTTAGTAAGATTGGGGATGGGGTGAGGGAAAGGAGTGGATAAAAGAGAATGTTCAAGAAAAAAGACCCAAACCCATCTAGTCAGGCTGCTTAGCTGTCTGAAGGTCAGGGAATAATACCGAAGGGGAAGCGCTACTTCTGGACACACAATAAATTATAACAGTGGGGATGTGTGTGTGTTGGGGGAGGGATGCTAGGAGAAGGGTCAAGGGGGATAAGCTTATACATCATGTTTTAATGCTTTATAAAGAGAATATGTTTTTGTTTGCTTTTGCAGTTTACAATCAATTTTAAAACATTATGTACCTTGATGTGGGTGAGGGTTACATAATATCTACGTATTTAAACATGCATTGTGCTGTAAAGAGGGTTTGTGTCCTTGTCTAGGTAGATGTTACACCTTAGTATAGGAAAAAAATCAATTTAAAAAGAGAAAAACCTTTGTTCCCTGATATGCAAGGCCCTAGAGGCTTGGATTTTTTATATTTGAAGAATTAATGTAAAGGAAATGAGACAAATTCTCTTATCCTAAGTTAAGGTTTTGTAGTGATTGAAAAATTATTCATAAGATACTAATTCATTTTGCCAGACCATTTTATACTACTACTTTTTCTGTATCTTTCGTGTAGATGCCTTTCGGTTTCGTGTTTTTTGAATTAAATAATTCTGTAATTATTAACAATCTTCAAGTAAGGGTCATTTTCCTAAATTTTTTATCTATTTAACACTCTAGACAATTACACAAAATTTTATTAATTAGTTTTACTTCCTGCAAACCTGATAAAATTAAACTTTTTTTTGATGACTTTTATTTTAGCCTAATAAAGAAGTTGTGGAACAAATGGAAAAGTGGTAAGAGTTAAATTTCTTTTTATATTTTGATGGCTCATTTTTACAAAATTTGAGGTAATAGAATTAACTGCATTAATATAGGTTCTTAAAATTCTCTTTGTATTTTGTAGTGGAAGAGAATGTAGTTGCTATTGAGTATTTGGGATTACATTATCGTTTGTGGGTTTCATGTGTGGCAATTACTTGTGTAGGCTGGCATCTAAGCATTCATTACTTGAGCACAGTTTATGTTGGTAGTGAGGAAGTAAGTGCCCTCAGACCGTGGGAAAAGATCCTCAAAACTGTGGATAAAGGAGTTAATCTATATACAATATTTAGAAATAATATAATTTTCCTTGAAAAATAGTTCATACTTGTGTTAAATTTATAATTTCAGCATTCAAGAAAAAGATGAGAAGTTAAAGACTGTAGAAGAATTACTCGAAACTGGACTTATTCAAGTGGCCACTAAAGAGGAGGAACTGAATGTAAAGCATTTTATAGATTTGTTTTCCTTGTGGTTATTCAGTGAACAGGAAGGGGTTTCATGGTAATTTGTGTAAGGATTTTCCCCATAACTTTTAAACTTAATATTACTCACATTTTATAAGTTTATATAATGTTTTTTTCATTAAATTTAAGATTTTTTTTGAAATATAAAAATGCATAGTTGATTGCAGCATTCACTGCTTTCATGAGGTAGATACTATTGTTATAATTTGTAATATATGCTTCCCCACTTGCACCGGTTTCCTGATTATATCCAAATGATAACTAACAGGCGTTTTATGTTCATGAAATGGCATTGGAGACCAGGGAAAGAATATATTGCAGTTGTATTTTATAGTTATCATTTGCCTTAACTAACTTGATTAGGATAGGGTTGCCGAAAGAAGTAAGTTAAAAGATGTATTTGAATTTAGAGTCATGGCTTAATTGACAAGTGGTATACTATCTGTTTGGAACTTGTGCAAATATAAACAAATATTTGTTGGTGTAATTGAATTAAAAATCCATTTGGCTAGCTGTAGAATTTACAGAATTATAGACATATAGAAAAAATGGGATTTTGGGCCCTTCCAGAGAGGAAAAGAAGCAGCTAAAGAAAAATGAGAAGCTAGTGTATTTTAAAGCTAGCTATTTTTTCAGAAATAAAAGCATGTTGTGCTTATGTGTCTTTGAAAAAGGCAATAAGAACAGAAAATTCATCTTTGACGAAAGAAGTTCAAGACTTAAAGGCTAAGCAAAATGATCAGGTAATATATATAGTAAATTCCACAACCATTCTTTTATTAATAAACAATGGACAAACGTGTTAACATAGAAACATACCAAGTCTGTTGTTTGTTCCTCCTTCTCCAAGATGGAATTTGTCAATTATAGTTTTAATCCATGAATGAGTAATGACTTGATTGTCGGTAATAGAGACTGAAATTTATTGAGTACTGACTGTATGCCAGCTACTGCCGAGATTACTCTAGAGAGGATGTCATTGCTGTTTACTACAGTGGTGAAAAGGTTTTGAATGTACAAATATAAAGTAAGACTCTAGATAATAGTAAAAAAAAGCTGCCTAAAATTGGGCAATTTCCTAGTTGTATTTCTCTTTATCTGTTTAGAATTATTAACTAAATAATTTTGACATTTATCTAATGATTTTTCTTTTGGCCTAAACTTATAAGTTGCCTTAAAGCCACTTATTTTCAAAATGCTATTTATTTTCATTATTATGACATTAAAAAATAATTCCTGGGCTTACTTTTCCCATTTGGATTTTGATGTAGTGGAAAATTGATAATGTACTTTTTTATTTCTGACCCATTTATATTTTGAGCAAATTACTAACTGGAATACTTTCCTATTTCCAGGTTTCTTTTGCATCTCTAGTTGAAGAACTTAAGAAAGTGTAAGTGGTAATATTATTATAAACTGATCTTTCTCTTTTGGTTCCTTTTCTCAGTGCTCATAAATCAAGTTTTATTTTGCAGTTGAGACAGCTGGTGCATGTTAGTTTATTAAGAACTTTCACTCTAATTTTTCATTGATGGAATAAGGGACCTTCACTGTGCTTTCCCAAATTCAATGTGATTAAAAAAAAATCAACTTCCGTAATTGATTCCATTTATTATTTTCTTATGATATCAAATTGTTCCTTTTCTGCTTCTGCAGTAGGAACTATTAAAGAACATGTTATATTGGATAGAGAGATCAATTCCTTGTATGTATCCTCCTCTTGAGGTGTCTGTAAAGTTTGATGCCGTAATTGTGCATAAGTTCTGCCACAGCTTTCAGAGCCCTGGAAGCCAGTATTGTTGAGTGGAACTTGATTGTCTCCAGTGTTCTTCATGGTGCAAATCTTATATCCCCTATGTACTTTTGAAGCACATCACCACCTTGTTGTGTATAGGCTTCAGCCATCTGGTAATTGATGATTAATTCTCTCTTAATAGGAGCTTTATGGTCTGCAAAGATATGTTGCCATTTTATTTAAAATGGGAAGGGGTTGATTTGGAAAGCCTTTTCATGATTTCTATCTTACTTGGTGGATCTTGGTGATTTCTGTTGAAGTTAATACTGTGTTTCTTCATTTAAGGATCCATGAGAAAGATGGGAAGATCAAGTCTGTGGAAGAGCTTCTGGAAGCTGAACTTCTCAAAGTTGCTAATAAGGAGAAAACTGTTCAGGTATTGGGAGAGAAAAAACTGTGTGGTATTTTTTTTTTTTTTTTTGGTTTATCAACTTTAGTTAATATCATTTAATTTCATGTGTTTGTCTGTGCCGTACATTTTATGTCAATTTCTGTGTTTCCATTGTCCAATCTTGTCTGTTTTGTCATTGTCAAGGGTTTGAAACAGGAAATAGAGGCTCTAAAAGAAGAAATAGGAAATGTCCAGCTTGAAAAGGCTCAACAGGTAAAACTCCCAGAGCCATATAGCATGAAAGATTTATTAGTTTATGTGTTATTTATGAGCTATTTGGTTTTTCTCTTGTCACTAAGAATAATCTTTTGGTTAGTAGTGTGCTGTAAGTATATTTGGGTTATGTGCTTTTTATTTATTTGTTTTTGCCTGATTTGAGAAAGTGTTCTTGATATTTTAATCTATATATCTTTTAAAATTTTAACTGTTAAAGGTTCTTTTCTAGAAAGTTTTCTGTATTAGTGTTTCATGTTAATTTGCCAACTTAAATGAAACATAAAACTCTTTGGTAAATTTTTTTTAACTCCCCTCTCCCCATCTTTTTTTTTTTTTTTTTTAAAAAAAACAACTGCATGACCAAAATGTCTTGTTATAGAATATAAATTGCTCAGCCTCTGCCTGTAGAACAAAGTACAAGTTTCATTGGGGATTTCAGAAGTAGATGTGATTACTGAAAATTGAAGGGTTTTGGTGAATTTAATTTGATAAGGCTTCATTGGAAAAATGGTGAGATTACATGGAAGAGTTGATTCATTCATCTAATGGATTCATTCACCAACATTTATTGTCAAAGCACTAGTCAAAATATTGTGCTAGTGGTTGGAGATAATGTGTTGAAGAAAACAGGTATGATGAAAAGATAATACTTCTCTAATATAGATTGAGAATTCAGGAAAGTCTCCTGAGGAACTGACATCTAAGCCAACATCTGAAGGGACAATGAGAAGAGGTGGGGAAAATGGTACTATTGGGCTGTGTGTGATTTAGAAGGGAAAAAAAAAAAGAGGATAAAGAAGGACAATATAGAACACTGTTAGATACTTGGCCTTGAAGGCTGGGGTGGAGAAGAGCTTTGATATCATAGGGAGGTAGGTAGAGAGTTAGTTAATATTCTAATTTTTTATAGACATATAAAAAACTGTACAACTGTAGGTGTAATCGCATTATTTAGACTTATTCATAACTATCTTCCTTGTCTCCCCCCTCCCTTTTATATTTTTAGTTTATTACTTTTACTCTCATTGGAGTCAAGAGAAGGTGAAATCAAAATACATCTTATTTTGGCATGAAAAATTCTGCTAGGGTCTTTATAATTTGAAGTGTACACATTATAAAGTCTTTTATCATAAAGCTTAATAAGATAAATTGAAAGGATTATGAATTGCTTTTTCTGCCCTTTGTATTTCAGTTATCTATCACTTCTCAAGTTCAGGAGCTTCAAAACTTGTAAGTGCCATTTCTCTCATTTTCATTTAATATCTCTTTCACAACTTAAATACAAATAGAATGAAAATCATAGCTTCTTTTTATTTGATGTCAAGTAATATTTTAGAAAATATCACATTATCTCAAAAGGCCTTAAGTTTTTCATTAGGCTTTAAGCTATAGGTTTTTTTTTTTGTGTGTGTGTGGAAAGTAGGTAGAATGGGAAGTCTTAGTTTTTGTGATTTATAATCTGAATATGACAAACTGAATTGTTGCTCTTTTCCCATTTTAATAGCCATGTGAAACTGGCATATATCTCACACCTAAACCAGTTGTAATTAGCTGTCTAAATTTGCTTGTATTAACTTAAACAGGGTGTAATAGAGAGTACTAGTAGAGCTACCCTAACTTATTCAGTATCTAGATCTTAAGTGACAGAATGGTTTTCTTTAATCATCTTATACTTCCTAATTTGATTATGCCTCCAAAATCTTATATGCTTTTATACTCAAAGTACTTTTGAGTTTATTTTAATCAGTTTGTACTGTGAATACTACTAAAATACACTTTTCCAGTCTTTTTTGTTTGTTTAATATCGCTTCCAGCCTTTTTTATGATCGTGTAACATTTTCAGTTATAATTCTGATTAATTTATTGTCAGATTAAAAGGACAGGAGGAACAGATGAGTACCATGAAGGCTGTTTTAGAAGAGAAAGAGAAAGACTTAGCCAATACAGGAAAATGGTTACAGGTAAGAAATTAAAAGCAAAAGTAAGATAAATACCTTTTTTATACTTGAATATCAATTCAATTCACACCTATTCTTTTTAAGGATCTTCAAGAAGAAAATGAATCTTTAAAAGCTCATGTTCAGGAAGTAGCACAACATAACTTGAAAGAGGTATAGTATAAACAAATTACCAACATACTACATAAAGAATGAGAAATCTTTAATGTACTGGAAATTAAAGAGGTTAATGTTGTGAGTTTCTTTGTCAGAAAACTTATATTGTACCATTGTTAAATTGTTAACTTTTATTCCTGTGAAGTTATACTTAACTGCTTGATTTGTCAGCCTGAACCTAAAAGCATTTCCTTATCCTTACTTTTTAAAAGAAACTCTTAAGCTCATCCTTAACTGTTTAATTAATGTATTAATCTGTAATCCTTTAAGAAATAATTATTAAAAATCGGTTAGTAAAACTCATTTTCTGTTTTTGTTTTATAAATGGCCCATTCTTAAATTTACCACATATAACTGGGTTTTCATTTTATTGGTGGATGATTTTATATATGTTGTAATAACTGGGTTTTTTTTTTTAATGTTAGCATTGAAAATGTGAATCTGTTTCTTAGGCATGTTATGCATCACGATTTGAAGAACTCGAGATTGTGTAAGTATACTTTAAGCCAGCATTTTGAAGAGGAACTTCTCATTGTTTTCCAGAATGTGGTGGAATATTATGATGGGTTTCTTCTAAATCATTAACTTTATTGTTAAATAGAAATTATAGTCTATAGGCAAATATGCTCAGTCTCTATTTAATATAATAAAACAGGCTCTTTAAATGTTTGCAAATGCCTAGAGACTTTATTCTTTCCAAACCCATTTTCTTAAATATTCTTTATGTAAATATAGACTGGTTTTCAATTTTATTACAAAATTTACAGTTATTATAAAGAAATTAAATTTATTTCAAGTTAAAATTGCTTTATATTTGAACGAGTAACATCTCTGCATTAACCAGAAGATAATCTTAGCCATATCTTGATGAGTATTGAATCTTTCTATAATGGTTATTTATTTATAAGGAAAATCAGCACATAGAAGGTGTCCGGTTTTTTTTTTTTTTTTTTTGAGACAAAGTCTCACTTTGTTGCCCTGGCTAGAGTGAGTACCGTGGCTTCAGCCTAGCTCATAGCAACCTCAAACTCCTGGGCTCAAGCGATCCTCCTGCCTCAGCCTCCCGAGTAGCTGGGACTACAGGCATGTGCCACCATGCCTGGCTAATTTTTTCTATATATTTTTAGCTGTCCAATTAATTTCTTTTCTATTTTTGGTAGAGACGGGATCTTACTCTTGCTCTTGCTCAGGCTGATCTCGAACTCTTGAGCTCAAACAATCCGCCCGCCTCGGCCTCCCAGAGTGCTAGGATTATAGGCATGAGCCACCATGCCTGGCCAGGTGTCAGTTTTTGTAGATGTTCATCCTGGAAAATTTTTTATTCTATAAAATCTATTCTTTTAAGCTAAATCAGTCTATAATGGTGAGGAAAGTTATCTGGACTTCATCTTTTTGTTTTTTCCTTGATGTGATACCATCAATCTTTATTGGTATTTGTTTTAAAGAAATGTTCCTTTGAAACCATGTCTTTGAAACTAAGATATTAAAGATACTTGCTAGATCATTGTCTTTATGAAAACAAGGGTGATGGCCCTATTCTTGTCACCAAGATTGCTCATTTGTACAACTAATTGTGTAACTGTCAAGGTGCTCATCTCTCATCTCTCATCTCTCATTTGCTTACAAAGCTTAGAGACACATTTGCGACCAACTTATAGTAGGTGTATAGATAATTACCTTTCCCTTGACTTTTCTGTTCTTTTTTAAAATTAATACATTATTTTGGCAGGGGGAGCAGCTTTAGGTTTACAGAAAAAATTGTTCCATCTACTCATCCAGTTCCCTCTATTATTATCTTGCATTAGCTTGCTACCTTTGTTACAATTGATGAGTGAATGGCAGTACACTGGTATTAACTAAAGTTCATAGTTTCCATTAGGGTTCACTCCTTGTAGGTTTTAACAAATGTGTGATGACATGTATGAATCATATCATGCAGAATAGTTTTATCATCCTAAAAATCTCTTGTATTCTACGTATTCATCCCTCCCCCCCTTTTTCTACCCTACCCTTTCCCCCTGCTCCAATCCCTGGCAACCACCGATCATCTTACTGTCCTCACAGTTCTGCCTTTTCTACAGTATCTTAGTGGAATCATACAGTACGCAGTCTTGTTAGATTGGCTTCTTTCACTTAGCAATATAGATTTAAGGTTTATCCTTTGTTTTCATTCTTTAATCTCACTCTTTATGTATGCTGCTTTGTCATTTTTCATGTAGACCTATAAGCGTCTGGACATTATTTCTAGAGTAAGGTGGGATAAAAACTGTTCAACTGAACAAATACTTGAAACTTTGTTATGTGCCTTCTGGCACTGAGGTTACTGAAATGGATAAGATAAGTTCCTGTCCTGAGGAAACAGATAGTTAAACAGATATTAATATTGTCAACTGTTATGCTAGAAGTCTATTGCTTCAGGATGACAAGGGCAGTTGGGATTCACTTGGGCTAGATAGAGTAAGACTTTTGTCTACATTGGGTAAGGGAGGATTAGGTTAAATTATGTGTATGAGGTTATTAAGTATGAAATGTCTGATTTCCTTAAGTACTAAGTTTGACAGTTGTTATCTCTGATATTTCACCTTGACACTTTTTGTTTTTATTGTGAAGGTACATCCTCATTCTTCAAACACACGTTTTGGTTTGTGACTATCATTCATATTTTTTTAAGAGCAATTTTTGTGGAACCATGGATAAGCCAAAAATTCATGTTATTTTCAAATATGAATTCTGTCATGGAACCAATGCAGCTCAGACAGCTCAAAATACCAACAAAGTGTTTTGGGAAGGATGTGGCTAATTCACACACAGCCCATAGATGGTTTGAGAAGTTCTGTTCTGGTGATTTTAATCTTGAAAATGAGCCATGTGGGTGACCTGAGACCAAGGTGGATAATGATGAGCTGAAAGCTGTAGTGGAAACGAATCCATCTTAACCTACTGCATGACTTAGCAGCAAGGTTTGATGTTAGTATTCCAACAACATTGGATCATTGGAAACAAATGGGCAAGGTAAAGAAGCTGGATAGATGGGTTCCGCATCAGTTAAGCGAGTGTCAGAAGAGAAATCGTCTCCGAGGCATGCCTTTCTTTGCTCTTACAACATAAAGGTGAACCATTTCTATGTGGTATTGTTATGTGTGATGAAAAATGGATTCTTCTTGACAATCACAAGCATTTGGCACAATGGTTGGATAAAGATGGGTGCCAAAACACAGTCCAAAACCGAATATTCATCAAAAAAAAAGCTAATCGTGTCTGTTTGGTAGTCCAGCACTGGCATTATCCACTTCAGCTTCATGAAAGCTGGTCAATCAATTACAGCAGATTTCTGCTGCAACCAGTTGGACAAAATGAGAATGCTTACAATTAAGCATGAGATTGGTTAATAGAGACAGGCCAATCCTCTTGCAAGACAATGCTCGACCACATGTTGCATAAACAATTCTGCTCAAACTACAGCAGCTAGACTTGGAAACTCTCTGTCATCCACCATATTCACCACACCTTGCACCAACTGATTACCACTTCTTCAAGGTTTTGGAACACTTCTTGCACGGAAAAATACTCAGTTCTAAACAAGCTATGGAAAATGCCTTTGGCAATTTCATTGCCACTTACTCTCTAGGCTTCTTTGCTGCTGGCATAAACAAGCTACCATTAAGATGGCAAAACTGTGTCGATAGTTTAGGCACGTACTTTGATTAATTGTACTGCTTCTTGTTTGAGATATAATAACCTACACTTTGATTTGAAATCAGACATTTCGTATTTAATGACCTAATTAAAAGTATCTCTTAAGCGCAAGGGTTAGATATTGTAATTTCCAGGGTCAACAAATTGTGGGTAAGATTCTTAGGAGCAAAACTCATTTCTTTTTAAGTGGTAATTTTCATAAGAATTTGATGAAATGTAGTTTTGCTTTTAGCCTTTTAGAGTATGTTTCTAAATAAAGCCATATTTGCTTAAGAAATGTTAAGTATGAAATAAGTTGCAGCAGTTTTAGGATGTATTTGACTTTGAGTAGAATGATCCTGGAAATAATCTTTCAAAACAAACATAAGTTGGTGTAATATGGGGAGAAAGAGCTGGTAGGTATTGTTTCTGCCATCTTTTCTCTTAGGAGTGATATTAGAGTTAGTTTTATTTTTTATGTACATTAGTAACTATAAAGTCTCTCTAAAAATTCTAGGTTGAAAGAAAAGGAAAATGAAATGAAGAGAGTAGAAGCTATGCTAAAAGAGAGGGACAATGATCTTTCTAGCAAAACGAAGCTGTTACAGGTGAATATGATTACTTAAAATTAATTATTGTATGAATAGTCTTTGCATGTTTTTAAAAATTTTTAACTGTTACAAAGGGAAATAGAATACAGAGTGAGTCTCTCCCACTGAGATATTTCTCAGAGATAACTACTACTAGCAATTGTTGGTATATCTTTTGAGAAAGTACCCAGGCATAAATATAAGTATGTATGTATACATGTTTGTTTTAAAAATATACTATTTTTAACTGTATGCTTTTGTGTTTTGCTTTTCCACCCCCCACCAATTCGCAGTGCTGAGATCTTTCTACCTTTAACTTTTAATAGCTTTATGGTATTATATGGTTGTATCATTATTTATATAACTAATCCTAGTTGATGGATATCTAGATTATTTAGGATTGTTTTTCCTCTTACAAACTATGCTACAGTGAATATCCTTGCAAATATGTTTTGAATACTTTTGCTAGTATATCTGTATTATAAATTCCTAGAAGTGTAATTCTGGGTCACGGTTTTTTGATTTGTTTGAAAGATATAAATAGTTTAAATAGAAAATCAGTATCTTTTCACCCTCATGCAGTTAGTATTTAAAGTACTTACAGAACATTGATTTGAAGTAATAGCAAATTTGTAGGATGCCTGTATTGTTTCTGAATAGTTTTTTCATATTTCATGCTTCAAAGGTTGGTTCTGTCACATTCCCTCTCCCTCCTAAGTAGGTTCATTTTTAACTTTGATGATACTAATAAATTGCCCTTCAAAAGTGTTTTTACTAATTTACACTCTTGCCAACTGAGGACCTTTCCCCCATCTTCCTCTCCAACACTGACAAGGATGAAAACATTTGATATTATACTTGAAAGATGGTAGGATTGTTTTTAATTTACATTTCATTGTGAGAGAAGTTAAGTATTTTTCATACATTTAAGCCATTTGTATATGAATTGCTCCCCACATTTTTTCCTTTGGATTGACTTTTTCTTACTAATTTATAAGATCCTTTTATATATAATAAGGGAAATTAGGCTTTTGTCTTTATGTGAGGTGATTTATTTTCCCCAGTTTCTTTTCACTTCCTTTGTGTTTTTTCCCTTCTTTTGAGAGTTTAAAGCTTTTATATACTCAAATATAGGTAATTTCTTGAATTTTAAGTTTTGAGAAGAAAAATATCTCTCTGTGATCATAAAAATATTTTCACATATTTTCTTCTAATACAGTTACATTTTTTGTTTAGATTTTTTATTCATATGTAATTTCAGTAAGCTGTGAGGGTAGCATTCTAACCTTTAAAAAGAGAAAGCTAGCCTCATAACCCATCATTACTGCAGTGGCTCTCCACAGGGGAGCAATATCTGGAGATATTTTTAGTTGTCACAGCTAGGGGAGAGGTGCTGTTGCATCTAGTAGATGGAGGCCATGGATACTACTGAAGGTTTTATAGTGCATAGTCCAGTCCCCACAACAAAGAAATATCCAGCCCCAAATTGACTAGAATTGAGATTGAGAAACCTTGAACTACTGATTTGAAATGTCACTCTGTACTAAATTCTTACAGGAATGTGGGTCTATTTCTGGTTCCTATTTTGTTCCATTAAGACATGCCCACTCTTAGGCTAGTACTAAATACAATTACTGTAATTTCATAGTATGTTTTTATATAGGGTTTATTATACCCATTTAAAATTATTGCTATTTTGGAATTTTCCTAGGTTTCATGATATGTTTCAAAGTTTACATGGAATGTAAACTTATCTGTTTAGTTACTCATCTTTAATTTTTGTTTAAATAGGAAGTACAAGATGAAAACAAATTGTTTAAATCCCAAATCGAGCAGCTTAAACAACAGAACTACCAACAGGTAGGTATCATTATTAGGTGTCTTGCCTTTTATGTGGTAAAAAATTATGTAACCAATGACTGTAAGTATTTCTGTCATTTTTGCATTTTCATTGAGAATACGGTGTGTGTTTTATTTATAAGTTTATCAAATTTCCCATAAAACAAAGCAATTGCTATGCTATAGCTAAGGTAAAATAATCTACAATTTACAAAGTATATACAAATAATGTTGTTATCTGAATTCCAGCTATGTTTTGTATTTGTGTGTTTTCTGATCCTATAGAATGCTTTTCTTAGTAAGTCAGTTAAAATCCTATAAAGGTGGGTTTAAAGACAGGTGTGTACTCTATCTCCCCTCTTCCCAAACGAAACATCAGTAATTGGAGAGAAACCATCAGATGTGTAATATTGTAAGTGATAATCTACAACTATTTAAAATAGCTTTTTAAGGTGTAATTCTGCTTGGTAAAAATAAAATAAAAATTTTTTTAAAAAAGATATGTTACTCAAAATATCCTTTGAATTAATTTATGAACATACGTGAATAGACTAGAAAGTATTTTGAGAGACAGAAGAACTGGAGTCCTTGTGGACAGGAAGCTTATAGTTGTTTAGTTTGGTAGATTGTAGTCATTAAGGAAAAAATACCATATGTGAAAGGACTATGTATCTGTGCATATTATATGTAATTAACTTTTTGTTATATGTGAGGAAATTTACTTTTCCTAATTTTTCTTTTGATTTCATTTATGGTATTTTTTTAACTTTCAGAAGTTTAAGGTTTTTATATAGTCAAATCAGTTGTACAGTATGAAAATTTAAGGTATTACCTCAGTGCTTTGCATGTAGTAGGAATTTTTTTTTTTTTTTTTTTCTTCGAGACAGAGTCTTGCTCTGTCACCCTGGGTAGAGTGCAATGGTGTCATTGTAGCTCTCTGCAACCTCAAACTCCTGGGCTCAAGGAATCTTCCTCCCTTAGCCTCCTGAGTTGCTGGGGCTACAGGCATGCACCATGACACCCCACTAATTTTTTTTATTTTTAGTAGCCATGGGATCTTGTTCTTGCTGGTCTTGAACTCCTGAGCTCAAGCAATTCTCCTGACTTGGCCTCCCAGAGTGGTAGGATTATTGGCATGAGCCACTGCGCCCGGCCCATAGTAGGACTTTGATAAATCCCTACTAAACGAAGAGTTTAAGTATGTAGTGACAAGGAAGATTGGATTTAGCGTTCAGTATATTTTATAAATTTTTACATGTTTTTATTAAAATCACTTGATTTTAATAAAATCAAAGTGACTGACATATGGAATATATGGTATTTTTACCTTTGGTGATGTTTTAATTTATATCTGAGAAGAACTTTAATTTTTTTAAAGTCTTCTAGAAAGCTTTGTTTTGAAATAACATTTAACTCTTTTAATAGGCATCTTCTTTTTCCCCTCATGAAGAATTATTAAAAGTGTAAGTATTGATTCACTGTTTGGGAAGTGGTAACTATTTTTATGTGCTAAACAGTTCTCAGATAAGCAATTTAATATAATTACAATTGGTCACCTAATTTTTGTGGTTCTATTTGGATATCTTGAACTGCAGGTCAGTAGAGCTTAGCTGTGCCTTTGGCTGACTAAAACACCTTTTTATAGTATTTGGATTTCTTTGAATATTTTGTTGAGAGAGATGTTTGGTTTCTAGACATTCAGAAAACATCAAATCAAACTATATTTTGAAGGCTTTACTAAATGGCCCTCAATTATCTCTATTATCCTACTGAGTCTTCTTTCTTCTGGATATTATTGTGGAATTGAAATGTAAATTTTGGTTTAACGTCTGCATTTTTGAAGAAAACTTGTAATCTTTATGGTTGTCTCTTTTAAGGAAATCTCTTTTTACTAAAATATTTTTCTTTATAGCCTGTAATTTTCTCTAAGAGGCTTCATTTAAGATCATTTCAGATAAGTTAACATGTTTCAACATGTTTAATGTAAACCATATTAAATATATTAATAAATGGTATAAGTAATCTAAATGTTCTTCCATCTTGGTTTGTTTACAGAGTTATTTACTAGGTTAGAATTATTTACTATTAAATAGAGTTTTGACTATATAGAGCAAGGGTCAGTAGACATTTCTGTTAAGGGCCTGATAGTGAATATTTTAGGTTTTGTGGAACACATAGATCTGTTTCATATACATTTTTTAAAACGACACTTTAGAAATGTAAAAGCAGCTCTTAGTTCAGGGACCATGCAGAAACAGACAGTGGGGTAAACTCAAAGCCCTAGTTTGCCAACCCATTATGTAAAGCCATATTCTTAGGGAAGAGCTATTTGCGATTTAACTTTCTACCCAAGCCACTCTCAGCTATGATAGAATCCAATTGTGAATCTTTGCCATTGCTTTCTGCAAATAACTAAGTCATTGGACAGAACCAGAAAAAAACATGAATCCTGAGATTGGTGTGGTCTGAAAATGACAAGAAAACACCTAGCTCACTTTAATATGATACTTTTGTTGTAGATTAGCCACTTATAGTCAAAACTGATTTCATTGACTTCTAAAAAAAGCATGCATATATATATGTATATATATGTATGTATATGTGATTGCTTCTATATTAGTTTAACTCCTCTGAAAACAACTACTGTACTGATCCAGGTAAAAATAGAAATAACTATAACTGTAGCCATTTGTATATTCATGAACTGTCTCTTAGGGGATAAGGTTTTTCCTTAGCATAAACCTCAGCATATCATATTGTGTGCAAAAACTTATTTTAAAAATCATTTCTGAAATTAAGCATTCATAGGATGGGCTTTCTATGGTAAAGAGTAGCTAAAATATTAAGTAATGCCCTTTTCAAAGCATTATCTACTTGGTATTTCTATTTTGTAATAACAAATATTGAAAGATAGGGATCTAAGTTGTATTACTGTTTTCCTAAAATCTTGCTATATGTTTTCATGTTCTGATTTAGAATTTCAGAAAGAGAGAAAGAAATAAGTGGTCTCCGGAATGAGTTAGATTCTTTGAAGGATGCTGTTGAACACCAGAGGAAGAAAAACAATGTAAGTAAATCTTTATCAAAATGAAGCTTTCCTTTTTATTACTTCAACATTGAAATAAGTTTCAGTAATTTTTTTTTCTTTGGATCCACTTTTATTTTAGATTTCTTAATCTTTGTAAGAAAGTACTGTTGTTTTCTGTGTGTAACTTTTTGGAGGACGTTATTGGAGTAATCATTTTAATCGAGAGCAGATTTTTTTTAATAAGTGAAAAGACCAATTCTTAAACTTGCATATATTATTTTAATATTGAAGCTGTAGTTATTACGCTTTTAGTTCAAAAAAACAACTAAAAATGTGATTGACTTTTTGTTGGACTTTTATTTGGCAAAATAATTCTTTCAGCTCAGTATTTTAAAATCAAAGACATTTCTTCTTGTTTAGATTGAACTAGTTTTTCAGTAAAGTAAAAGTAATGCCAATATTCAAACCCAGTATGCTCAATAATTAAGCCTTTTCAGAGCCTTCTGGAACCTCCCTTTTTAACTGAGAGGTGGTTCAAATTTTGATAATTGTATTAGAAGCCTTAGAACCCGAATACATTTATACTAAAACAGGAAGAGATAATGTTTTAAGAAATATAAATGGTAATACTTAACACTGAATAGACAAATAATGAATTTAGGTGAATTTCTTAAATCGTGTCTTACCAGAAGGTGACACCTGTAAGTAGAATCCAAGCTTTCTTGCTAGAGAAGGAATTTTTGCACACAAAAGTATTATTATTAAGACTTGAGCAACGCTAATGAAATCTAAGGGGGTATTGACAATAAATGGATATGTGTTTTCTATTGTAAGTTAAGTTTTTCAAAGTTTGTGTTGAATTGTTAATTTAACAAGTTGGCATTTTCTTGCACCCCTGAGTTTGTCAAAATTAGGTACGTGAATTGCCGTTTGTGTGTTTGTGCAATATTACTAATGGCATTGCTTAGCCACAAAACTTGAGGTGAACTTGCCGATATACTGCTAACATCTTAACTGTGTTTTATTATCGGGATTCTGAGATAAGGAGGGCATGGTAATGCCAATCTAATAAAGCAGCAGCAGCGCTGGAGACACTGAACCTATGTGAAAAGAGCCAGGACACTGGAGGCCGGCAGATTGCAGCGTCATTCTGATTCTAGTTCTGCCATGTCATTTGATGTGTACACTTGGCCACGTTTCTTAACCTACTTGAGATGTTTCCCCATTTATAAAATGGGAATAAATACCTCATGGGGTTGTTGTGAAGATTAATGAGGATTTGTGAAACACCAAGTCCAATGTTTGGCACATAATTAAACATTTTATAAAGGGGGATTATTGACTTTTTTGGTTTGTTTTTATCTGTTTAGATTTCTAATTTCAAAGAAAGATTGAGATGTATCAGATTGTTTTTATATTTACTAATGAAATGCTGTTAGAATCTAGATCCTTCAGAGCTCAGTTTTTAATGACCTTTGTTTCTCGTCCAGGAGAACATGTTTTGTACCTTTCTAGCCTCCCTATTTGCCTTGATCAACTAGTTCATACAATTCATGTCAGGTTGTTAAATAACATACACATTTGACCATGCCAAGAAAGATAGAACACAGTGAGTTACTGTGGCATTCTTAGGTAGATTTGAAAAGTGTTAATTTTATTAAAACATAGAGAAAAAAATGTTATGGTGCAATGGAAAATCCCATGAGTGATAATGGGCCTTGTTTAAAAATCGTATGTGCAGCTTTTTGCAATACTTATGTATTTGCTCTGTCTTTAATCCTCTAATGTTGGTGTACCTGAAATCATATTTGTAATCTTGGTTTGTTGAGTTTACTTTTGATGCTTTCTTCTTTGTCACATGTGCACAGTAATTATTTTAAAAGCTGGCATATTTGGTGTGTATACTAAAACATGGAAAGTGGGCATCTTTATTTTCTCATTCAAACTTCTAAACATTGCTTTTCATTTTTTTGCTAATATGCATATTTTCCCATTGAAATACTTTTGCAGTAACCGGCATTTAAATGCAGTGCAAAAATACTGATGAAGTAAAAACAAAAATCTTTCAATAATGGAAAAACTGAAATCATTCTTTCTAAAAATGATTAGGACCTTCGGGAGAAAAACTGGGAAGCAATGGAAGCATTGGCATCAACTGAAAAAATGCTGCAGGACAAAGTGAACAAGACTTCCAAGGTTGTAATGCTAACTCCTAGAAACAATCCACTCACTGAACAGAGAAAATCTGCAGCTTGTATCAAAATCAGACTAAAGCATTTAATTTTACTGCAATTTAAATATAAAATCTCCTTACCATCCACATTTATCATCTCTGTCATCTTTGCTTTTTTCATCTACTCCTTGAAGCTTTAATTTTGGGCATACTGATTTGTGGTGATTTACCTAATTGGGCTTTGTTGAGCACTACTTTAAGCTGAAGAGTCTCAGAAGACCTATGTTAAGCTCTTGTCAGACAGTGCACACCTGTTGGGTTGGTTAAAAGAACTTTGATGAAAACCCTGAACCAAAAAAATATAACTAAATTAATAAATACACTTGAATACGCAGGATGTACCTAAGATGCACAGTAAACTAGGCTTTTTGTGGGCACACCAAGATGATTCTGATAAGATGGAAAAATGTTGACAGTCTTAAGAAATACAGGAAAGGGATCAATTTTGGCCTTGTTGCTGGGCACGGTCTTAGAGGTGGTGGTGGACTTAAACTTTATACATTACTGGATAATAATGATGCGTGTTTTGTGTTTAGTATGAAATATTAGTATCAAGAGAGAATTTTCTTGATGAGTGTGTGTGAAGTACTCTTTTATAGACATAATATGTCTAAACATGTTTTAGACATAATATCTACCTCTGTCTTCAAAACAACGGAGAACGTTCTCCTTGAGCTCAGGTTGTTCCATTGGGTATGAATTTTTCTAATGAATTTTAATGGAGAAGTTGTTTTTAAAGATTGAGAGAACTCATTTTGCCAACCAGTTCAGTGAAGTATTTTGAAAATTCCCACCAAGAATAAATGTGGAACAGAAGCGTTGAATTTTGCAAATGGGTAAATGAAGGAACCTATACGATTAATTTCAGCATTCTGAACGTATTTTGTGTGTTAAGGCAATCTGTTGAATTTTAACACATTAACTGCCATGAGAGTTGTATTTATTTAACTCATTCTAGGTTTGACCCCGGGGCCTTGTGAAGCATATATAAAATCTTACTTCTTACTGTTACAATTAATATTGACAGTTTAATTCTAAAAACATGGATTAAATGAATACAAGTCAATAAATTTTGTTTTTCTATTTGTTTACCTTTAAATTACACTTGAAATTCTTATTCTATTTTTATAATAAAACACTGTGGCCCTAAGGAAAAGTTTCTGTTTTTTTGGTGTGGCAATATGTTAAATACAAATCTTAGTGATATTTGAAGGACGTTTTTTTAGCACAAAATAGTTTTATATGCTTTTTTAAATCAAGTGTGTTTGTAGTTTTATTTCTTTTGGTATAATGGATTTATATTTACCTTATACTCATTTACCTGGCTGTAATTTTTGCTAAAACTTAAATTTGAGTCAGCTGGTATTTATTGGGACCATAGAAATTTAGGCCAGATAATAGTAATAATCTAGGCCAGGTAGGAAACTATCGTTTCATTGTGAGTGATTGCAATTGTATAGTTACTAAGTCAGCAATGGGGGTTCTGGTATGATTTCTGTTTTTTTCTCTTTATTTTGCTTTTGTTAGTGAGATTAAGTATCTAGGAAGATGCTATTCATGACATTCCTGCAAGAAATTATTTGCCATAGTCATTCTTACATATTATGATTCCAAAAGAAAGCTAGAATTTGTGCTTGATGCCTTATTGCATAGATTAAAGATCTACCGAGAATAGAATTCAGTCTTCTACATTTCAGTAGAATTTAGATAGTCCTTAGATAGCTAGGTGTAAAGTGATATTGATTGACCCACAGCCACAAATTGTGCTGTAAGGAGAAGGAACTATGTAACACTTTTCAGTGTTTTAGATGCTAAAAATAAGTAACAGTCAACTTATCTAAAATGTAACAGAGGATGATATACTGTCTTTCTAGGACTATTTTTGTAAGTAGTAAATATTCTTGAGCTCCTATAAATGACAGGTTTACATGAAAGATACTTTATATATTTCACTTAGATAAAAATGGTAAGGAAATTATAGTAATGTAATTTTCAATATTATATTTTTCCAGGTATTAAAATAGAATCAAATTGGTATCTACAGCCAAGCTACTATGTCAAATGAAAACTTTTTAACTGAAATTGTTAGCACAGGAAGAAAGTAACTTTTCATCTTTGTGGCTCTTGATTATAAGTTAGATACGTCCTTTAGTTAGTGTTTTTTCCTTGGGAAGTTTTTAAAGAGCTGCTGTTTCATAATACATTTCCCTAATTGATCTTATTAAAAAATTGTTCTAGCACTTCTCTGGTCAAATAATAAAAATTACCTCTTAATGCCTCTGAAATCTAATTATTTTCTGTGAACGAATATACCTTATGCAGTTAGGTGTATTCCTGAAAATTCGTGGACTTTATTGAATTCTTGCAGATACCTTGTTAAAAACATCTTTTAAAAATGCTGCCACTAATCCTTAATTAACAGCTTTTTGTGTGTATAGAATATGATGAAATTTCTAGTTTTTTAATTATGTAAATTTAGATTTTCATGTGATCAGGTTTTCTTAAATTGAAATGTATATATCTTGAATCAGTAATAGATTTCAACATTCACACCTAAATGGTAGGGGAAAGATATGGTTGAGATGTTGCTAGCTTGCTTGCCTTCTTGTCACCTGTTGAACTTTGAGTGTTGTTTTGAGATGATTTTCTTGGCCTGGTTTAGATGTAAATTTTTATAGATGTCATTTTTTATCTTGTGAAAATAGTTTGGATATTAGATTTTTTTTGCATTTGATCAAGTCATTACCCTAATTTTGACAAACCATGGTTTTTAGTTTATAATGGATATCCATTAGACTTGAATTTAAAACCAGCAAATTCGGACTTACAGATTTGTAATATTTGTCTTCAGATTTATAGCTGACAGAGTCCATGTACAAGTGTCAGAATTAGTCTTCTTGATGCTTGGCATAAGTGA
This sequence comes from Avahi laniger, assembly GCA_963575035.1. Classification (NCBI taxonomy): domain Eukaryota; kingdom Metazoa; phylum Chordata; class Mammalia; order Primates; family Indriidae; genus Avahi; species Avahi laniger. The sequence goes on from CAUYSK010125474.1 coordinate 48,252, forward strand.
TGTAATATGCTATCAGTTTTTCCTTGTTCTGTTTCCTCTTTTTCCCATTTCTGCCACTCATCAAATTTTGATTGTCCTTTTTTGCTTTGTTTAGCCTAAATAGCTTCACTTAACCTTGAAGCGGGAACTGAAAGTTGCCATTTTAATCCCATGACATGATAGTCCGTGAGTGATGCATTTTTTTTTTTTAAAGATTTACCAGCCAATAAGCCTCAGTTACATGCATCTGAGCAACATTTTTTAGCATAGTTAGTTTATAAAGTTTTAGCTGTAAGAAATGTTCTTTATGTGTTTATGTGTGTGTTTAAATTGTTCCTGGAGAGGCAAATCACTTGATTTCCAATGCCAAGGAAAATGTCCATATTGTCAGATATTGCTAAGACATTGTTTTCTGTTTAGGATGCTTTAGAGATTTTGCAGATTTTTTCTTATGGAAGCATTTTAATATTTTAAAATGGGAGATTTTAACATTTGTCAATATTACAATAATTTTTAAAAACTTTTTCTTCCCTTAGAACTTAAAAGACCATAGCTTTTTCTTTCTTTTTTAGAAATTCTGTAATCTTGTAAGTTTGATTTGGTTCATCTTCTGCTTTAGGAAAGACAACAACATGTGGAAGCTGTTGAGTTGGAGGCTAAAGAAGTTCTCAGAAAATTATTTCCACAGGTGTCTGTCCCTTCTAATTTGGTAAGACTAATTTATTATTTTTTAATGGCAGCACTTGGTTTCAATAGTGTGCTAATTCTAATATTTCCCATTATTAACCTACGGTACTTTTGAGTAGTTAAGATAAATAACTTGATTCAAGACTCATTTTTATTATCTGATTTTTTTTGTATGGTATAAAATTTACATATGAGACATATTGATTAGAGGATTATAAACATCATATTTGGATAAGAAATATTTCTTAATGTTTATTAGAACCATTACTGTAATGTTCTTAATGGCCTTATTCAAAATAGAACTTAATTTTAAGCAGTTGTTTCTTAGTTTTAGCAACATTTTATTTCTTAATGTATTTGATACTATGAACCAGCCTCTTTACATTTTAAAACTCAAGATTTGAGCATCTATTAATTTCTTCAAGCAAAAGTCTTGTGGATAATGTAGAACAACTTGCTTTACTTGAGGTTGTACATGTTTTAAGTGGGAGAGAGAAATTACTTGGGGTCAGAGAATTAATACAGTAAATATTCGAGGGCATAGAAAGCTGAGTGTGCATGTGAATTTCCTATAATAGAGTGTAGGTCTTTTTTTTATCTTAATGGAAAACTGTTCAAAAGTAGAGAGACTAGTATAATGAAGCCCAGTGTACCCACTGCCTTTCTTCATCAGTTATCGGTACATGACATCAGTACATAAACAATCTTGTTTTACTTCCCACCCTGCATTACCTAGATTATTTTGAAGGAACTCTGATGTTTGAGCATTTCCTCTGTAAATATTTTGGCACATATTTCTAAAAGATAAGCATCTCTTTAAGAAATACTATTATTACATTAAATACTATATTACATCCTTAATTTTATATATCTTAGTCTGCATTTTTCCAGTTGTAATATAAATTGTCTATTTTAATTAATTTATTGTAGTTGGTTTTAATCAGGACCGAAATAAAGTCAACATATGACTGGTTTAAGATGCTTCTTAGATACTTTTATTCCACTGATTGTGGAATAAGCCTGGTTGTTTTTTTTAAACCTGGTGGTTTCCTATGGAGTTTTTCACAGTTTGGATTTAGTTAACTGCATCTCTTTGGTGTCAGCATGTTCCTGTATCTTTTGTGTATCCCATAAATTGGTAGTTAGCAGAGTCCTGATCAGATTCAGGGTCTGTATTTTGGGGGTAGGGTAGAGTGAGGGCAAGACCACTTCATAGGGGGTGTTAAGCACTTTCATCAGGAGATCTGTAATGTCTGCTTGTTATTCTTTGGCCCCTTGGAGCTTATTTAGGCTGGTTACTGAGTCCTTTTCACATAATACTGCTAAACTTTGATAGCTTCTACACTTTGTCATATGACAAGATGCTCTTCATTTATCAGATGTATTTCCTGCTCCAAGCTTGGAATCAACTGTTTTTCTGAGGAGCTCTGGCTCCTCTAGGTGTGAGTGGTAGGGGTGGTGTAAGTAAACTTAATGCCCTGTTCTGTGTGTAGTCTGAGTTTAGCTGCTTGTTCTCTTATGTTATGTCTACATATAGCCTACATTTTAAGTAAGGAGAGACGATTCTTTTGTTTCCATTGTAATTATTGAAAATACATTCAGATTTGATCAGTTTAGTAGATCTCTGCCACTTTGAGTTGAACTGATGAAATATCTTGGCACTGGGTAAACATATTAATAGATACACTGCTTACATTGTACCTAAGAGAAGAAGTTACTATTAAAATATTTTATTTTTTTTCCTTTGTGGCCATAACCTATTTTTGTTTCAACCTTATATTTTATTAATGGAAATAATATTTGGGGATGTATTTATTTGGCAGTATTTTATGAGCCAAGAGTTAATATTGATAATTTCTCTTCTTCAAAGATCATTTAAGATCACCAGTGTAAAATTTTTTTAACTTTTCATTTTATTTTTTAAATTGACAGTTATACATATAAGGTACATAGTGATGTTTTGATACCTGTGATGTATAGTGATCAGGTCAGAATAATTAGCATATCCAATAAATTCATACTTAGCAGTAATGCTGCCTGCCCTCAGTCACCAAATCTTTTTGATGCTATAAATATTTATAAATCACCATAAGACATGGATGATTTTATTTGCCTTTTGTTTGTATGCATTTGCCTTTTGTTTGTGTATTTGTTAAAAGTTAAGTATTTCTGCATATAGTCTATTTAAGAAATATATTAAACTTTCTGTGCTACTTAGAGTCTAGCATTTTAGGTTTTTAAAGATATGAAGGATAACAAGCTATTTACCTTATAAAATAGTAAGGCAAGGCCAGGCGCGGTGGCTCATGCCTGTAATGCTAGCTCTCTGGGAGGCCGAGGTGGGCGGATTGTTTGAGCTCAGGAGTTCGAAACCAGCCTGAGCAAGAGCGAGACCCCGTCTCTACTAAAAATAGAAAGAAATTAATTGGACAGCTAAAAATATATAGAAAAAACTAGCCGGGCATGGTGGCGCATGCCTGTAGTCCCAGCTACCTAGGAGGCTGAGGCAGGAGGATCGCTTGAGCCCAGGAGTTTGAGGTTGCTGTGAGCTAGGATGACGCCACGGCACTCTAGCCCAGGCAATAAAGTGAGACTCTGTCTCAAAAAAAAAGATAAATAAATAAAATAAAATAGTAAGGCAATAAACTTCATTAATATTAAGATAACATAATCAAGAGATATAAAAGGGGTTTTGTATATGAAGTAATTTTTTTTTTACTGTTTGCTATTGCTTTTTTCCTTAGCAGATCAACATAGGAGCGATCTAAACTATATGACCTAGAAGGAGATTTATAAAGTTTAAGCAACTAAATCACTTTTTTATCTGATTTTAATTTATGTTGGGTCTCCATATTTGAAGGTGTTAAGTAGAATTTTAATAGCATACAGTTAGTCTTGGTTCAGATTTATAATGTGAGAATGTTAAATGGAGAGGTTTTTTTCTTTTAACTAATTAGATATTAAAGGTATTATACTAGGGGGTGATTTCAGCATCCACTTTTATTTTTTATTCTTATTTGATAGTTTATTGAGAATCCTGATTCAGCCACTTAAGTAAAGCTTTATATTATAGAAGTTATTAGAAATGTTATGAGAGTTACTTTTTTGTAAAATTAACTAAACCAAAGACTTAAGAGGAATAAGAGGAAATTCAATTTTAACTATCTCACAAATATTCTATCAGAGTTTAAAGTTCAGATAAGCATCAATAATTTAGAATAATCTAAAATTGAGTAATTGCTAAAACTGTAAATATGTGTTGTTTATATGAGCTAGCATGTCAGCACAAATTAAGTTTTTGTTGGATTGAAATAAGTAAGTACTTGTGTATGCATATCATTTCTCATTATGATTTTAAAAATACTTTATAATATATATTAATTTGAATGAAACATTTTCACAATCCCTGTATCACCTTCAGAGAATTTGAAATCCTTTAAATACAGTATCTTCGGTTGAAGTTTCACTTTATGAACTCAAAATACTTAGTTTTTTACCTGAAAAAAAATTTGGTTTTTGTTTGTTTCTTTGAGGTTATAGTGAGCTATGATGATGCCACTGCACACTAGCCCAGGCAACAGAGCCTGTGTCAAAAACAAACTCCCGGGCTTAAGTGATCCTGTCCTTCTGCCTCACACTCCCGAGTAGCTGGGATATAGGCATGTGCCACCATGCCTGGCTGATTTTTAAATTTTTTTGTGGAGATGGAGTCGGGCTATGTTCAAGCTGGTCTTGAACTCCTGGGCTCAAGCAATCCTCCTGCATCAGCCTTCCAAAGTGCTAGGATTATAGGCATGCTGGCCTGAAAGAAATTTTTGAAAAATTGCTCTTGGATTTTCTGTGTTTTAAAGATTGAGTTTATTAGTCCTTGTGCTAGTAAGTAGTAGAAGCCATATTTAAGCCCACATTTTCTACCTGTAACTTCAGAATTCAGTTGTAAATATTTTTGGTCAGAATAGGTAAGATTTCATTTTGATGGTAGCACATAGGTATATTTTTAGTGTTTATTTTAAAGTATGAGTTATGTTCAACTTATGCAATAGTTATGTTATTCTTTGCAATTTCTAGCAGGGTGGTGTTTATCTATGTAGGTTTCTTAATTATCTGATTTGGTTATTTTAAATGTTTGATCTGTTTCGTTTAGATAGTTTTTTGGAAATTGATTTTGACTTTTCTCCCCCATAGAGTTACAGTGAATGGTTACGTGGATTTGAAAAGAAGGCAAGAGAATGCATGGCTGGAACTTCAGGTTCAGAGGAGGTTGAGGTTAGTTCAAGAAATGAACTATCTATATTTTAATCAAAAATGGGCAAAAGAAGCAAATCAGAATTTGTCTTCTTGAGTTTGGAAAAGGTAAAGGTTGTATTATTAGTAGAATAGTGGTCTTTCGAGAAAGTCTTAAGGGGGTTTCATTTGTGTAAATTTTAGTGGAAATACTGTGAGTCTTCCTTGCACTTGATTTGTGTATAAAACTAATATTTGCCATTTCTTTAACTCTTAATTGTTTCTAAAACTGAATATTTAATTATACTTTACTTTCTTTTTAGCCTAGTTTTAAAAAGTAAAGATCAGTTGAGATAGGTAGGTGGACTCTCACTGGTTTGTTGAGGCATCCCCAAATATATCATGAGAAGTATTCAGAAACCAGATTGGCTTTTATCCTTGGTTACTGAAATTGGAGGGATTTATTATTATTGTTTTCTTGTATCTAAAGTGACATGAATAAAAGTCTGTTTCCCTTGTGTTTAGCCTAGGTATTATGACCTTAACTTCACATGTGGGTTTGGTTTGACTTTACCACCTGACTAAAGAGTAACAAGCCTGTTTATTATAAAATTGTTTAATGTATTTTGTAATAAGCAGACTTAGTTTTATTGGTAAAAACCAAATGACCCAAAAAGGTCATTGAACTTCATTCCTACTTATAAAGGTTGAAATAATAGTTTCAGTATAAAACAGTTAGAAAACATTTATAATAATATACCATTAAGTACTGAAACAAATTTGAAGCACAAAACTTTCTGATAAAATTACAAAATTTTTCTTTATTTCATTCTTTGTAGGTTCTAGAGCACAAGTTAAAAGAAGCTGATGAAATGCACACATTGTTACAGCTAGAGTGTGAAAAATACAAATCCGTCCTTGCAGAAACAGTAGGAAATGACTTTTAATCTACATTTTGATTTTATTTTTAAATCATTAACATTCTTTCATGGCCCAAATAGTTTATCTTGGCATTAGAACATGAATTTTTCAAAACAACTATACTTTTGTCTGTAGGAAGGAATTTTACAGAAGCTACAGAGGAGTGTGGAGCAAGAAGAAAATAAATGGAAAGTTAAGGTTGATGAATCACAAAAGACTATTAAACAGGTATTTACAAAGGAAAACCTGAGAGCAGTGGTTCTCACTGTGGGGACTGGACCAGTATCGCCTAGGAACCTGTGAGAAATGCATGTTATTGGGCCTCAAACCAGCTACTGAATCTGAAATGTGGCAAGAGAGTGGGGGGTAGCAATATATGTTTTAATGAGCCCTTCAGGGGATTCTTATGCCCACCCAAGTTTGAAAATCACTGGTTTTTAGAGTACGACTAAAGGGTAATGATATAGAATGTAAAGTTCTAGTTATAGAACTACTATGTGATAACATAAGGTGAAGAATTCTGGGTTCAATATTGGTTATATGCCCATCAATTTATGAGTGGATTAATAGAATGTGGTATATCTATACTGTGGAGTACTACTCAGCCATAAAAAGATGAATTAATACCTTTTGCAACAATCTGGGTGGAAATGGAGACCGTTCTCCTAAGTGAAGTATCTCAAGAATGGAAAAACAAACGCCACATATACTCACTATTAAATTGGAACTAACCAGTGAGCACACATGTGCACAGAGGGAAGTAAAACTCAGTGGAAAACAACCAGGGAAGAGGGACGGGGAGGGGGAGGGGAGGGGCAAAAACCTACCTGATGGGTACGATAAACACTATTTGAGTGCTGGGTGCACCTGTAGCTGGGACTCAAGCATTACAAAAGCGATCCATGTAACCTAAAACGTTTGTAACCCCTTAATATTTTGAAATTAAAACAATTAGTTATAAAATATTGGTATTTAACCCATGCTATAGAATTCAAGAAAAAGTTATTAAGTCATTCTTCTATTCATGGGATGTGAGCATTACTGTGCAACCTTAATTTTTCTCCCATTTCTTGAGTGTGGTAAAGAGTGCCATCTGTTACTTATTTTCTTGGGCCAATGTGCAGAATTTAGAATTGCTGATGGTACTCTGTTAATACATTTGGATATTAAATACAGCCCATTATCAGTTAATTGATAATAAAAAATTAAGCACTTTAGATGGGATGAATGTAGTAGGTTTTGACCACAATTTAAATCAAGTTAAATGTGATTCATTTTTAGGGGTTTTAAAAATTCAGTGTGACTTTAAGTGAGATGCATTTTAAACTTCTGAAATGTCTTTTAATTGATTCAGAGTTCTATAAGGTAGAGACTTCTTATATCCTTGGTGGTTTACTTAGTCATAATTATTCACATTTCAGATGCAGTCATCATTTACATCTTCAGAACAAGAGCTAGAGCGATTAAGAAGAGAAAATAAGGATATTGAAAATGTATGTTAATTGATCATTTAATTTGCAACCTATGGACTCATTTTTAGCTTTAATATTTGTCTGAGTATCTTTAAGATTACTTTTATCTAATGATAAACAGTTATGCTGTTAATTCTCGGATGGTGCTTGAATTGATAGTTTTATGTTCATAAGTGCCATAACTTTTCATTGTAGGGAAACATCATAAAAGGAAGTCTTCAGTGTGTTAATTTTTCCTTCTTGCATTGCTAGCTAAGAAGAGAACGAGAACATTTGGAAATGGAACTAGAGAAGGCAGAAATTGAACGATCTACGTATGTTACAGAAGTCAGAGAGGTACTTACAACAGAATTTTTTTAAACTTGCGTCTCAATTCAATTAAGATTATAACAGAGTGATATTTCAGAATAAGTTGTTTGTGGCAGAGCTTCCGAGTAGCATACAAAACATGGGATATCATAAGGAGATCAATCTTAAACTCTAAACTTCATTGCAGCTGAAAGATCTGTTGACTGAATTGCAGAAAAAACTTGATGATTCATATTCTGAAGCAGTAAGACAGAATGAAGAGCTAAATTTGGTAAGAAGCTTGTCCTCCACTGGGTATGAAGTAGGCTGTGAAAACACTTGCGTTGACATGTGGAGAAACCATCCAACCTTTTTTTTCCTTGCTAACATCTTTAGCTTGGCATTCTTGTAAATTTAAGATAATCTTCATTCATATTCTGATGACTCCTAAGATGATCTTTCTTTTCTTGACTCCTAGAATGATCTTTCTTTTCTTAGCTTCTAACAATGGCATGTTTGGCTTCCAAATCTGTTTCAAAAATTTCCATGTTTTATAAAACCTAATTTCTCAAGCAGCACTATTTTCAGTGAATAAAGAAATGATACAAACGTTGGCTGAGTTATGAAGATTCTCTTCTCAGACTATCAGGGTTAACTGGGCCTATTATTATCTTACTTGGGAGATTATTGAAGGTTAAAGATACGTACCCTTCATTCAAGGACAGTAATCTAATCAAGTTTCTAATTTTAACTAGTCTTTCTATAAATTTTAAAAAATATCAAAGCTTATAAAATTCTTTATCATCAATTATATTACTAAGAGCGCAGATTTCGAGATAACTAAAATTAGCTAAATGTCTTAAGACGTACAGTACCCGGTGTTGCAATTTTTAAATTTTTTAGAAATTTACACTGTGACAAGCTTAGCTATTGGACAAATATGGCTATCTTGTTCTCCGTTTCAATCATTATATCTTACTGTGAATTAAAAATTATTACAGCACAGGATTAGATTTTTAAAAAAGAAATAAAAAACAAAACCTGAATAAACTCTCAGAAGATTACAGTAAGTTTTCTCCTAACCCGAAGTTAACCCTGCTCAGCTTGGAATTTTCTCTTTAGCACTACTATATGTACCAAAGAAAACTTCTTAACTCATTCATTTGTGGTTGATCTTCTATGTTATGGCAGTGATTTAGGGGAATCCATTTTCAGAGTAGGACTGTATGAAATAGAGATTGAGTGTTCCTTATCCGAAATGCCTGCAACCAGAAATGTTTCAGATTTTTTTGGATTTTGGAATATTTGCATTATATATTTACTGGTTCAGCATTCCTAATCTGAAAATCCAGAATCAGAAATGCTTCAGCAAACATTTCCTTTGAGTATCATGTTGGTACTCAAAAAGTTTCAGGTTTTTGGATTTCAGATTTTCATGTTAGACATGCACAACCTGCATACACATAGAACCCTACACACATTCACACCCACACTCCCCTACACCTCTCTTTATTTTTTTATAAAATATTTATTTTATTTGCCAATGTTTAATTGAATGCATTCCCACTGCAATGTAAGACTAGTTTTATACATACGGTTGCTAAACATTACACAGATCAAGATTGTGATGTGACGTGGCCATAGGCTCTTACTCTATAATATGTTTTTAAAAAATCATTTCTAACTAGTTGTTGGAGATTTTACTTTGTAACTATAGTGCTCAATGGTGACTGACTTAACAGCAACATCAAACACAAAGGATTATGATTGTGTCTCCATTCAGCCTCATGCTCTCTTTGTATTTCTTGCCCTTCTACTTCTGTCAAGAGCCCATTTTGAGTGGCATTTGCTTTTTTTTAATCTTGAATTTGGAATCTTTATTTTAGTCTTTGCTCGGGGAGGATAACCGTGGCCACATTTTAAGATAAAATAATTTTGTTTGCCAATCTGTACTTTGTGTGTTCGTGAGCCAAAAGTTTAATTTCTCTGACACAGAGTATTAAAACTCAGAGTTAAGGGGCAAAAATGATTTGGGCATTTAAATTGAGTTCTCCAGATAAAATTTCCAAGTGGAACATCCCCCATTAATTCTCTTTCCAATTCTAAATGTCACTGTCTTATACTCTCCCATCTTGGGTCTCCAGAACTGTTTGGAAAGTTATGCCTGTTAGTGGGAAGCAGGAACAACTAACTTGATGAATGTAATAAGAAAGTTATTTTTTTCACAATGTAGTCCATTTCCCGTGTTCGTATTTGTCAGAGAAGAGGCATTATATATTGGCACTAGAATTTTATATTTTATAGAACTTTTGGACAAGCTGGTTATTGAGAAGACACTTTTTAAGACACTTTTTGTTGATATAATTTAGGCCAGTGTAGTCTTGCACTGCTCTCTTTAGTGAAATCTTAAAGGGTGGTGAACATTTAAAATGTTTGGAGTTTTTATTTTATTGGATTTGTAATCTTCTGTTTAATGTCTTTTAAAATATTAACACAATTGACTCTTTAATTGAATTATATAGATTAAGAAAACCTTTAAAAATGAATGGGTAAAGTATTTGCCTTTTAATTTAAAATAATTTCAGTAACTACTATATATGAATAGTGATACTTTTTAAAGGCATTTTACTGGAATTTGATGGTTTTGTTTTTGCATTTGCAGTTTTCTACTCTAAACTCTAGTTCATTTCTATAGCTTTTCTTATATTTAGCTTTACAGATGGGAACCTTCACTGCTAAGCTTTTCTATATGTCTGGTGCAGCATATTGGCTAGTCCACTGTGCACAGTAACTGTTAGCAATACCATTCATTTTTTAGTCCTAGAAGTATCAGCATAATCAAAGAAGGATGCACATTAAGCTAATAGTGGTGTTCCTTTATTTTTACAGTTGAAGACACAGTTAAATGAAACACTCACAAAACTTAGAACTGAACAAAATGAAAGACAGAAGGTAGCTGGTGATTTGCATAAGGTAAGACACTACTACCCTAGAGATGTAGTATCATGAGCTTATGTTGTGTCTTGATTCTAAGCAAACACACTCCTAATTCTGCATTTATTCTTTTGCATTATTATATTAACTTTTATTTATAAATTTAAGCTGCTTGTTTTATAGTTACTTTTTGGAACTAAATTTTTTGGTTTTTCCGTGATTCTTGATTTACTTCATTATTTCATCACATTTATATCATTAATTGTTTTATAAATTATAGAGTAGGATTTTAAATTTAATTGGAATTATTCATTAAAATTTGGTTACATCCATATTTTTTTTAAAATTGGGATTTGACCATGTAGTCATTTACAAACTACATGTTTTTTTGGTCTTCTGTATAAAACTATAAGGTACATAAATTTCTGGTTTTTCAGAAATTTCTCTTCACTTATTTCTATGTATAAGTACATTTTTCTTAATCTCATATGCAAATGGATAATTTTTAGTGTTGCATTTCTTACTCTTTGTATTAGGTTTACAGATTATTTATAATTCTCTTTTGATATTTTTAGTAAAATTCACATATGCATAATCTCAAAGCTGCTTTAAGAGCTATGGTAGTATTTATAGGAGTTACAGTCATTAACAAAACAACTAACTTTTTTGGAATTGCAGGAGCAAGGGGATATGCACATCTTAAATTTTGATAGTTATTGTAAATTGAATCCCAAAAATTCAATAGTAATTTATACTCCTCTCAACCTGCTATGAGAGTATCTGTTTTCCTGTACCCTCACCAATATTGGACACTGTCAGACATTTAAATGTTTGATATTCTAATAGATTTTTAAAAGCATCTCATTTTAAAAACACGACTCCTTTTAAAAAGTTGAAAGAAATGTTTTTGTTGAGTAGTCTGTATGTTTATAGCTTACAATTGTTGTTATGTGAAAGTCTAGGAACCCAGAAGTGCTTCATGTTATCTTCGTGTAGATAAGATGTGAACTTAGGAAGTTTGTTGTAGAACACAGACTTTGATAGATAATACACAGTCAAGGTTGAGCAGTCAGTTTACTTTGTTATGTGATTTTAATTTTTGACCTCTGGATCATAATATAAAACGTGGTTTTAGCCTAGCAATGTAGTTTCTTAGAAAGTACTTTAAAGATATTAAACAGGTGCTCAAAGATATGCCATGTTATTTATGATATCTAAAATAGCAGTGATAAGTGACAGTTAAGTGCCCTATATCTGTATAGTAGAAGTACTGTGCAACACTCAATTGGAAATGCACATGAATATTGGCTAAAATATGTTAATAGAATAATTTGTAAAACAGGCAAGTATAAAACAGCATATACATTAAAACCTACTTACATAACATTTTCTGCAAATTCATAATATGTACAGAGAGGAAACTAGACTAGGGGTCAAAAATGGGTTTGTGGGCCACATATGGTCTCCCTCAAATATTCTTTGTTTCTTTAACATAACCCTTTTATTTAAAAAGTAAAAACCATTCTTATCTGTGAGCTATACAAAAATAGGCTGTCGGCCAGATTTGGCTAACCCCTAATCTAGACTAATACTAACCTAGGTATCAACTGTGGTTATCTCTGTTTTTAATTTCTTTATACAGTTTTTGTATGGCTTGAACTTTTTAAAACAGCAAGTGTTTTTATCATCTAGTGAGGGTTGAAGCTATTTTCATTTTGGGGGAAAAAACTTTATTTTGAGAAGAGCTAATCTTCTACAAAACTTATGTAACAAAATCACTCATTTTATATGTATTTATTTCTTAGTTGTATTGTTTAGTAGCTATCATATTGCTTTTCTTACAGGCCCAACAGTCACTGGAACTTATCCAGTCAAAAATAGTAAAAGCTGCTGGAGACACTACTGTTATTGAGAATAGTGATGTTTCCTCAGGAACGGTATGTATTTTCTTTAACCCCAAACTCTGGGCTAATTACCTTGTAAACTATGTGAAGAAGAAAAATGTGTAAGATCCATCTCTTACTAGAAAAATGTGCTTCCATTAAGTTACGTTGCGCTCTTCATTGAAGATCTTTTCTTCAAAATGTCCTATCCCTAAAAGATAGTGTTGCATTGATACTTGTTTTCACTTCAGCTTAGTGAGATATTATGTTAATTTTAAGGTTTGCGTTGAGCGTATTATGGTGTACTGCTGACGCGTGTGGTTTCTGTAGCTAGACTGCCTATATTTGAATTCTGGCCCTGCCACTTAGTAGCCATGTGACTGGGTAAATTCCTTAGCCACTCTGTGCTTCAGTTGCCCTATCTGTAAAAGACAGTGATAATGGTACCTATCTTGTAGAGTTGAATAAATGGGTGAATATATAAAACATTGAAAGTAGTGTGTAGCAGAGGAGTGCCTGACACTGAGTTAACTACTATTTTTACTATTTTGAATGTGCTCTTCTCTGCTGGGCAAGTTTTTTTTTCCGAAAGAAAAAAATGGATCTATTTCTGATATTCAAAGATTCTGTAAGATTTTCTTTGCTCTATGGCCAGGTGACAACATTTATAACACAGTTTTCTTTGGTGCCAACTAGTTTGTGCCGCTAGTTAGCAAATAGTATTTCTGTGTTTTTACTATTGTTGATTTTCATGTCATTCATGTTTCTTTTGTTTGTATTTCAAACAACAATAAAATATTTTTTGGTTTTGGTTGCAAATTCCTTTTCCTCATGCATGGAGTTTTTTGTCACTTCCATCTTCTTTTCAGGAGTCTTCTGAGAAGGAGACAATATCTGTAAGTCTAAACCAGACTGTAACACAGCTACAACAGTTGCTTCAGGCAGTAAACCAACAGCTAACAAAAGAGAAAGAACACTACCAGGGCTTAGGTAAGGATAACTGAAGTGTCACTGTCTATTCATGGGTAAGTGACATGTTGTGTGTCTATGTAATAAATAAAGGATACTTTGATTGATTTCACTAGAGGAAATATTCCCTGTTTATCTCTCTCAGAACTTCCAGATGACAAACTTTAGCTTCTTGGATCTTTATTTCCGTCTTGTGTATATTTTGAAGGTCTTGTAGCTTGAAAGGAGGAAAAAACCTTTACCTTTGCCTCATTTGATCTTAATCAAACAGACTCTCTTGTAACTTGGCTTACCTGGGTTTTTGTTCATTGCCATAATGCCTGCAACTGCTCTGTTAATTTTGATCTTAATTCAGGGAAAGTATCTGTGTCGTTCTTTCCTTCCTCCCTTTCTCCCAAAATAAAGTGACCATAACATTTTTACAAGGTAAGATTGCTGAACTGAACATCAAGTCATCATAATCTCTTTAAATTGGAACCTGGATTTTATTTGAGTTTTTTTTTTTGGGTAGGTAAGCTAAGAAATTCATTCTTTAACTCTCGATCTTGAGAGTTTTGCTTGAGGGTAAATAAATCCATCATTAACCAAATCATGTTGAGCTTTTATTGCTTATATTACCTTGGAAAGCTGAGATTTGGTAGCATTTAAAAATGATGTGTATTCCAGCTAATGAATGGTTTTTTTTTTTTTTTATTTACCTGGGTTTTGCTTATTTTATAAATGACTTAAATCACATTGCCAGTGGTAATTGGAATATTCAGATATGCATGAGATACCTCAGATATTCTTCTTTAAGACTATTTGCTCTGAAATAGTCATGGTATCCTGGAGACCCAAAGGGGCAACTCATCACTGAATTGTTCTTCTCAGAACCCATATATTAAGCTGTGATGGCCATACAAAGGCCTCAGGAATAGGTTAGGTATCCTGGAAAAGTTGGGATGGACTTTGATTTTGATGTTACTGGAGCATTCTGTCTCACTTTTATAAACTTATTGTCCTCTGGCCTACCTTAGCATATGCTCTCCTTTAAAATGCTAATTCAAGTCAGTTACCTCTAAAAAAGACTTTCCAGATAATAAATCCAGCTCTTTCTTTAACATATCAGTAATTTTACCTCATCTCAATCTTTTATCTTTGGTATTGCTAACCTCTCCTGTTTCCTAGTGTGAAACTTCTGCCACATTTTCCCCATTTCCAAGTTAGGAAATAACCTCACTTCCTGCTTTATGGGGAAGCTCTTCCATCTCTCCTTCCCATGACTTCAGTCTTCTTCATCTCTTTATAGGCTCCTCCATTCAGTCTTGGAAATGTGCTCAAATGTCTTATTTTAACCTTGTACTTCTTTCAGGTTACCACACTAATTTTTTACTTTACTATTTGAGAGTAGCTATTTCTTAACTTGCTATTAATTTCTTTATCTACTCTAGAATGGTTTCTTTCCCTGCCATTCCAATGAAATCATCTTTGCTAAAATCATTAATGATTTCCCAATTGCTAGATCTAAAACATGTTCTTCATTTGCATATAATGAGATACTGAAAGTAGTTATGAAATACAATAAATATGCCAAAGTTAATCAGTAGACCTTTGTGTTATGTGGGAAGGGCTTCATTTCTAGACAGCTTAAAAAAGTGTAAGATTATCTATTACCCCATGCCTTTAGACTTTGTCATTCTCTGTCTGACATCTCATAGATGTTCTTTAATATTTTCTTTTTCTTCCTAAACATATGATCTATTCATTTTAAGCCTTTATGAACCATTTTTGGCTTGCCTGTTTCCACATTTGCTTTAATCACATTACAGCTGAGACTTACGCTAATCATTGGTAATGACACTTCTGTTTATCAGTTTTTTTCTTCTTGATTTATCAAATTCTAGTACTTTGTTAAATATGTAACCCTGACAACACGGTTAATTGGCAGGCAGCTCTCTTAAGTGATAACACAACATTATTTTGTTAGCTGATAGACCTAAGTCCAAATTTGGCAAGTGAGAGGTGGTTGGCAGCAGTGTATCATGAATGATAGGATGGATTATGTGAAGTTAGAGGCCCACAAGGCACTTCTGAACTGTTTCCTTCCTTAGGCTCTATCTAGCATTGACATTGATAACTCTCCCTTATGTTTGTATCCCTTGGTTCTCACAGCTCTGCTTTATACCCTTTAAATGTTTGTGTTAGCCTCAACCTTTTAGTCCTTGCCATCATTTTTGCTCAATGTATTTGCCATCTCATGCGCTTTATTAAAACTACTACCACATGATTAAATTGAAAATATAAATTTCTTAATCATTAGATTGTAGGTAATAGGTTAATACTAATACATACGATATCAAGAAACTTCCTTTTTTAAAAGTATACACTGTAAGTACATTGAATTGTTTAAGGTAATGCTGTCCATATTCAATAAGGGGAGAAGCTGTTTTTAAAAACAAAAGTGAGATGATAGTAATTTAGTTTTTCTAAATCCTGATACATAGTACTTAGCATTTCTGAGTGTTGTTGGGGTAGAGGTATTTAGCTTTATGTCTTTAGCAGAAACCTTAACCTTTCTTTTCTTTTGGAAATCTTTCCCATTTCCTATTTATCCCTCCCCTTCAGCCAAAAAAAAAAAAGGCAGCTGCCATCTCCCCCTCTTTCTTTGGGAGATTGATTAAGATGATTGGCAATACTGGTATTTTATAGTATACTTTTTTAATTCCCAGATAACTACTTTTTTAAATGTTTCACATTTGCTTTGTTTCTAAGTGTATTTCTGACCAAATGAGAAAACTTCATTATCCCAAGTTTCCTTATCTCAGAACCACTTTTTAGAGTCCTGTGGAGGGAGGATGATAATTTTACTGGATGGCACTTCCTGAGTATGCCTATAAGCATAAACATGCTTCTAACATGTGGTAACTCTTTCAATCTTCGCAATAATCCTGTGCGTTAGGGTAGATAGGTATTACTATTGTTCCTGTTATTCCCATTTTACAGACCCAGAGAGATTCTATAACTTCCCCAAGGTCACACAGCTAATAACTGGGTGAGTCTGGATTAAAATCAAGGTAGTCTGGGTCCAGGGCTCCTGCTCTTAATCAGTGCTTTTCTTC
Organism: Avahi laniger; assembly: GCA_963575035.1. Taxonomy (NCBI): domain Eukaryota; kingdom Metazoa; phylum Chordata; class Mammalia; order Primates; family Indriidae; genus Avahi; species Avahi laniger. The sequence continues at coordinate 64,707 of CAUYSK010125474.1, forward strand.
TCCCCGTTCAGGTACTTTGTGTTTTTATCCCTTTTATCACTGCTTTCTTTTCTTCTTCTTCTGTCTAATCCCTGTTGCCAGTGCTTACAAGTTTCTTCAGTCAATTCTGACTTTTTCCTAAAGTTTAGTTTGTTAATAGTGAATTGGAGAGACTGACAGTATTGCCCAGAAAAAATTGAGGTGAAGCTATGTATGTTAATGTTCCAGATAAAAACTATCTTTTATTTCTACACCTAACACTTGGCTTTCATATGAATCAGGTTTTCATTTTCTGTAATGTGTTGAGTTTGATGTACCAATGGGCTATCCAGACTTTCTGATCTACCATTAATCTTGTTTTAATCAGAGAAAACCATAGCTAGTGATAACCTTGCTTTTTAACTTTCTAATTGCTGCTTTTCCTCTCAACTTTTTATGTGAAAAATTTCACAGATGAAGTTAAAAGAATAATACAACACCCATAAACACCTGCTTCATCTCTTTCTGTATGTCTGTACATATTTTGTTGATGTTAAACCATTTGACAGTAAATTTCAGTTATCACAACATTTTATCCTTAAACACTTTAACATGTCTCTCCTAAGAACATGCATTGTCTTACCAATCCATAGTTCCATTATTACATCCAGAAAGATAAAACAATGATTGTGTAATATCCAATATTAAATCTATACTCACGTTTCCCCAGTTGTACGCAAAATAGATTTTTAGGTTTAATAGCTACACCCAAATAGCTTTCTAGTTATTTTTTCCAAACCAGGACTCAAATCAAAATTTGCATGTTATGTTTGGTTAACTCCTTTTAGTCTTTCTGATGGCTTTTGAAGTGTAGTTTCTTTAGTCATCTGATTTGGAAAGCTTCATATGACTTCAAAAAATCTATATCTGATATTTATTCATGGGTGAAAAGTTAAAAATTTCATTCTCTCTCTCCAGTGCTACTCACTCAGCTTTAATTCTCTTGAGTAGGACTAACAAAAATGGATACCTAATGTTGTTCTCTTAAATGGTTTCTAATTGGATTTGGCTCACATTTTAAAGTATCAACCTATCAAAAGCTTATTGCTTCTAAATCCTGAGATTTTTCTCTTGTTTTGATTACCATTTGTAGGAATTGCGTTGAGCCTAGTTGTGAAAACGCCATGCAAGATCAAATGGATTATCCACTTTTGGTGTTTGACAAATGTCTTCTGATTGCCTTTTGTTGCTTTGTTTTAAAATGAATTTCTTTCTTTCCAATCTTTTACAGAGTGAAGTAATTGGAAAACTGTTCATTCGAGGATAAAAAAGGCATTGTATTATATTTTGCCAAATTAAAGCCTTATTTATGTTTTCACCCTTTCTACTTTGTCAGAAACACTGAACAGAGTTTTGTCTTTTCTAATCCTTGTTAGACTACTGATTTAAGAGAGAAAAATAAAAAAAAAAGCCAACTCTGTAGACACCTTCAGAGTTTAGTTTTATAATAAAAACTGTTTGAATAATTAGACCTTTACATTCCTGAAGATAAAATAAAAATGTAATCTTTTATTTTGCTCAATAAAATTGTTCAGAAGATCAAAGTGGTAAAGACAATGTAAAATTTAACATTTTAATACTGAAGTTGTACACTGTTTTACTTAACATTTTGGGGAGTAACCGCCTCTGACTTCAACTTAAGAAAACACTTTTTGTTGCTAATGTAATCAGTTTTTGTAATGGCGTCAGCAAATAAAAGGATGCTTATTATTCAAACTTGTTCTGATTTTTATTGAGCTTTAACACATTTCATTATCACTACAGATCAACATAATTTAGAACATGGTTATTAATTGCAGCCATCAAATAAGGTGAGTTGTGTTGCTTGTATAACCTTCTAATTGGAGCTCTGGGTCTTTTCTGGTTCTCTGTGCCCACAAATGCTGTGGGTTACATAAAGGTGTAGTCCCCAAACCACAGGCCACAAATTGGTGCCAGTCCGTGGCCTGTTAGGAACTGGGCTGCACTGTAGGAGTTGAGTGGAGGTGAAGCTTCATCTGTATTTACAGCTCCTCCCCATTGCTCACAGCACCGTATGAGCCCGAGCCCTACTGTAAACTGCACAACGAGGGATCTTGGTTGTGTGCTCCTTATGAGAATCTAAGGCCTGATGATCTGAAGTGGAGCTGAGGTGGTGATGCTTGTGCTGGGGAGCGGCTGCAAATACAGATTATCATTAGTAAAGAGGTTTGACTGCACAGTAAATGTAATGTGCTTGAATCATCCCGAAACCTTCCCTTGCCCCTGTCTGTGGAAAAATTGTCTTCCGTGAAACTGGTGCCTGGTGCCAAAAAGGTTGTGGACTGCTGAAAAGGACAGGGCAAGCATTTAGGGTTTCAGACTTACTACCCACCCTAAAGGTAGAAGAGCACTCCTGTATTTTTACTATAACTGTTATATTTTAAAGTCATGATTAACTTTTTAGTTTCCCTTTTTAGGTACTATGTTACATAGTTTATATGTGTTATCTTTTTGTTGAAAAAAATTTTTTTTAATAATTGGTTGAAAACACTGATCTTTTCAGATACTAAATAACCATTGACAAGTAACTTGTGCCCTTGAGCATCAAAGTACGTGTTAGGCTACGCTTTGGTCTTCTTGCTGCTTGAACATAGCAGTTACGCGTCTACATCAGGGGCCTTTGCACTTTCTATTCTCTCTGCTTAGAACTTTCCTCTCTGGGGTACCAGCTTTGGCTTCCTCCTTCACTATTTTGAAATCTGCCCAAATTTCACCTTTCTCATGAGATCTTAACTATGCAGTTTCCCCCCCTGCCCTCCCTAATGTGCTTCATTTTTTTTCTGTAATACTTGATTACTCCCCATTTCCCCATCAGGAAGTAAGCTCCATGAGAGCAAGAATTATTTCTTTGGTTCTTTGCTGTATCTCTAGCCCTGAGAAAGTGCCTGACACTTAGCTGTGGTCAAATATTTAAATGAATGGATGAAATTCACTTTTAGAGCTTGAGAAATATCTAAAGTGATGCCTCCTAACCTTTTTACCTCATAGCACAAACACCAAACAGTATTTCAAAGGCATATAGAGATAAACTAAAGAGGCTGCTCATGACCTGTGATGAATGGCTGGGGGAGTCAGGCTACTTTAGGCCTTATCTAGCTGCTTTCAGCAAATCATTGGGAAATTGATCTGAAGGCCAGATTTTCAATCACTAACCTCTCTCCTTTTTCTTGTGTTATTGCCTGTAAAGGTTCTCGGGTGTCTGCCATCCGAAGCAAATCCTGCCTTCCACATGACAACCTCTTCTTGCCACTGTTCTCTCTGTTCAGAGCTAAGTTCCTCAGAATTGTACAATTGTATTATTTTTCAACTTCTCCATATGTTTAATCTCCTATCAGACTGTGTCCCCTCCCTCAACATCCCAACCACACACTCGTTCATCTTGTAGCCTTTGAAGTAGCAGGAAGTTCATATCACTGCCCATTCCAATTTGCGACAGCTGTAGTTGTGATTCTTACATAAAATTATTAAAACTTGTGTGGTACTTGCATCAGTCTGTCCTACTTCCTCACTCCAGAATCACTTAGGAAAGGCTTATCACACTCACACTTAGTGATTGTTCACACATGCAAAGATAGCTCTGTTCTCTTAAGTTCATTCCCCTTAAGATTAAATACCCTGAGTTCCCCAGTTACACTGAATGCTGAAAGGCCAGTCCAGCCTTCTTGCCTTGTCAATCCCCAACTGTCCACCTTCTCCTGGTTTATTATAGGCAGATCTCCAAGAGAAGGAGGGAGCATCGGAAGAGGGAATCCTGTGTCTCTGACTCCAGAGGCTCCCCTTGACACTATTGCAGCCAATTGAGTCAGGAAGCCCTAAGAAAATTACTCAGATTGGGGAAGGCCTGGGGGAAGGGGAGGATAAAGTGTGGAGTCAGGAGCAGACTTATTTATCCCAGAAAGAAAATATCAAGAGATGTGGAAGGGAGGAGTGGGATTGTCTGCGAAGTAGGCTGTACCCTTGAATTTGGTGTGGGAAAACTAATGAGGTTCCTGGAGGCAGTGGCATTGTGTAAAGCATCCAGGCCTGCACTGTCTTGCAGGTGTTTTGCCCCAGCCGTATGAGGTTTATGTGGTGTACAGCTGTGTGCAAGAGCTGTATTGCCCAGGGAGTTTAAGCCCAGGGATAGACTTTCCACGTATCTTGCATCCCGGGACAGAGACGGCGTATGGGCACCTGCCACTTGTGGGGTCTGCCCTACGTGGTATATGTGGGGGAAGCAGTGACCACCAGAAGAAGGCTGTACTTACACCCTCGTTTAAGTAGAGACTTGTTTGTCCCTTGACCCCATTCATCATCTGGGTCCCCAGAGAACTGAGGGCAAAAGAGGAATTAAACAAGATGATTCCTTGTTGGCACCACTAAGGCCAGTATCCAAACCTGAACTGGGGGCAGGTGAGAGATGGGTTATTACACGGGGTGGACGGGACTTGTAACTGAAGTTATGGGGCAGCTGCGGGATTTGCTCAGGAGGTGCTTAAGTGGGAGACTCGAAAAGAGCATGGTTGAAGACCACGGTTGGGAAAGCATGCCAAGTTCGAGCCATTCTACAAATTAGTTGATTTTTCTCTCTTCTTGACTCAATTTTTGTTAAAATTTATGTTTTTCTAGAAAATCGGGCCATTTGATATTCATTAGCAGAGTTCTATGATTTATAAGACAGCTAACATCACTTGTACAACCTATCATGCCAGACATTTTTTAAGCACTAGTTCATTTAATCTTTGCTAGGATATAGGGGGAAGCGTATGCTTTCATTGTGATCTTCATTTTATAGATAAGGAAACCGAGGCATAAGGAAGATAATTGTCCAAGATCTCACAGCTACTAAGTAGAGAAACCAGGATTCCAACCTCCAACCTAAGCTGTCTGATTTGATTACCTTATTCAGACACACTTGTATTTGTATATATAAATGTATGTGATTGTGTGTGTGATGATGCATATAAATTACTGGAGTAATTTTAAAAATTCAACTGTACATGTAGTCTTATAATTTTAAAAATTAGTTTTTTCCCTTCAGTTGTTCCTGATGTTAATGTGCCTTCTATTGTTTTCTCTTGATTGTACTTTGCAAGGAATAGTTTACCTCAGTGGTTCTCAGAAATATGGTCTGCAGACAACTGGGCATCCCCAAGACCCCTTTCAGGAGTTTGCAAGGTCAAAACTATTTTCATAATAAGATGTTATTTACCTTTTTCATTGTATTCGCTTTTGTGCTGGTGGGTGCCTCAGTAAGTATTGAAGCAGTGGCTCCAAACTGTGTTAGTAATTACTGTATTTTCACCTCTACTCACTCCCAGTAAAAACAATGTCAAGGTCACCTAAGAATGTCTTTTCTGGTGAGACTGATAGTAATAAATATGATTTTTTTGATATGTATAATGAAATATATCAAAATTTGGAAGATCTATGTAACTCAGTGAACCAATATTTTCCAGTTGATCAATGTACCATGTTACAAAGTCTTGCATGGGTAAAAGACTGCTTCAAAGAGCAAGATAAACCAATTTTAATGTAACAATGCAAAAAGTTCATTGATACGGTTTCAGACTCCATATTGTGATTAATCTTTAAGAAATTACTGCTTATTGAATTTGGCTGTAGTAGTTACTAAAGAATAGCCACAAGTACCTCAAATGGCTGCTCCTCCTTTTCCAAGGACATGTCTGTGTGAGGCCAGATTTTCTTTGTATACTTCAACCAAATCAACATATCACAACAGATTGAATACAGAAGCAGTTGTCTTCTTTTAAGCCAGATATTAAAGAGATTTGCAAATATGTAAAGCCATGCTACTCTTCTTATTTTATCTTTTTGGTTTGTTTTAGAAAATGAAGTTACAGTTCATGAAAACATTGTTCATTATCTTAAAATAGAAAACATTCAAAATTTGCTTGGTTTTAATTTCTGGTATATTGAATAGTAATAGAAGTAACAAAAACAAAAGCTTTTAAAAGTCTGCAGGAGTTCTGAGATCAAAAATTTGAGAGCCACTGGTCTGGCAAGTTGGATTTTTTTTTCCTGTTTTTAATTACACTGGGCAACTTAGCATTTTTTTTTTTTTTGGTGTATTTTGTTTTATTTTCAGTTCATTTATGTTATAATTTTTCATTCTTTTTACTTTGGATTTATTTTACTCTTTGCCAACTTACCTGTGATCATTTGTTTTCAATTCTTCTCGTTTATTAATAAATTCACTTTAGGCTATAAATTTTCCTCTGGACTTCTTTGTATCTCAGATTTTGATATATGGGGATTTTGTTGTATTTTAGTTCTTAATTTTAAAAAAAATCATGGATATTTTAAACATTGAAAAGTACAGAAAATAAGAGGAAAAAAACTGTATGCCCCACCTCTATATGCTTGAATTTTTTTTTAGGAAAAGAAACGAAACATTAAACACAGTTGAAACATCTTGTATACCCCCCTATTCCATTTCCTTCCATTTCCAGAGGAAGCCACTGCACTGAAGTTGAGGTTTATCATTTAAGTTCATATTATACAATTAATAAATACCTATGAGGTATTCATAAACAACATAATACTATTTTGCATGTTTTCAAAATTTATGTAATCATTCTGCCATTTGCTTTATTTGCTCAGTATTAGCTTTAAAATTTCTACATGCATCTCTTATTCATTTTTAACTGTGATGTGACATACAACAATTTATACATTTCTCTGCTAAGGGACGTTTAAGTTGTCACCAGTTTATAAAAATTTTACATAACTTTCATTTTGATTTCCTTTAAGATTTTTTTTTTTTGGAGCGTGTTTTATATTTTTCACAGCATGGATTAAGATTTAAAAGATTGTTTTCTAATATTGCATTTGAGCCAGTGAACATGACCTGTATGACACCAATTTCCTGAATTTGTGGAGACTTCATAAGGAAGAGAAATTATAAACCAAAAAAGAAAAAAAACTTATTTAGTCTTGGTTTAGAATAAAAAGATATCAACAAGAAAGTGAAGCTTTGCCAGGAAATGATTTCATTATCTGAAGTAGTTTTGAGTTTTCAAATTGCTATACCAGGCAGATTATTACTCTCTTCAGTTAGAAAATGAGAGGGAGTTGGGGAATATTTATTCTCCAGTGATCTTGGCAACACAGGAAACAAAGAGTCAAACAGGTGGGGAGAGGTCTTATTTACGTTTACATTTCTGCATTGTCTCTTGCTTTTGCTATGAAGAATCTAGCAGTTACGAGTTTATGAGTCAATAGGGGGTTCCTCCTGAGCTATTTAACAGAAAGTTCTTGGGATTTCATTCAGTGCCGAAGTTATTTCATTCAATGCCAGAGCTATTCACTGCAAAGTTCCTGTTTATCTGATAAATGCAACATTCATTTCAAATATGTAAAATATGGCATTATCGAATTGATCTATAGACTATGCTTACTTTGGTTGATAAATTGTGTTGGTAAGTTCTATCCTCACCTAAATTGTGCAGGCTCTTTGGACCTAGATTTTCTCCTTGCTAGTTGTGCATATAAAATAAAAGTGAGGCTCTAGCAAATTCTAACCTGCATGCAATAATGAGTTTTCTTTAATAATTCCTTTGTTACCAAGTATATGCTCAATATTTATAAATGTTCCAAACAATTAAAAAGAATGTATATTTTCTACTTGTTAAATTCAAATTGGTTGATTGATACTTTACCAGTTTCCAAACTGTTTCTGGTGAAGGAGCTCTGGGGTAGGGTCAAGAGTTTGCATTTCAAATTCCCAAGTGGTGCTGATGCTGCTGGTCTGGGGACCACACTTTGAAAATCATGCATATGGTTTGAATTTGCCTGTCTTCTTTTGCAGATTCTTCACAATATCTTATTAGAGTTCTTGTTTTCAAGATTTTAAAATAGTTACTAATTATTTTTATATCTTTTCTATAAATTGTACAAATTTGGAGAGGAAGAGATTGTAGCATGTGCTTAGCCTGCCACTTTGAAATCTGAATGCTCCCAAAATAAGCCTCAAAAAGGTTAAGTGCCAATTGGTGGTTTTCTTGGTGTTTTTTGACATTTCCTCATCAAAAAATACACTAGGAGTAGTTTTTTAATTTTTGTTTTAATTAATTTATTTTTTGAAACAAGGTCTTGCCGTATTGCCCATGCTAGAGTGCAGTGGCACAATCGTAGCTCCAACCTCCAACTCCTGGGCTTAAGTGATCCTCCTGCCTCAGCCTCCAGAGTAGCTGGGACTACAGGCAAATGCCACTACGCCTTGCTAATTTTTAAAAAATTTTTGTAGAGATGGGGTCTCACTATGTTCCCCAGGCTGATACTGAACTCCTGGCCTTAAGTGATCCTCCTGCCTTGGCCTCCCAAAGTGCTGGGATTCCAGGCGTGAGCCACTACACCCAGCTAGGAGTATTTTTTTTTCAAACAAGTTGAACTTAAGCTTTTTTCCTCTTTGGTGAATTTCTTTATTGTACCCCTCCCCAATAAAAAAGTCTGAATGTGCGTGAATGCTATTCTCTGCTTAAATAATGATTTTATCCTCTTGAAGGAAGAATTAGGTGGAATAACATGAGATGAACGTAAGTTTTTCCCATTTCTTACACTAAGGACAGGATGATTTATTCACCGAACAGTGTGAGGACAATATAGAAACTTAGGTGTACAGGTTTCTATGGAATCTTAGCCTTAATCTTCTGTTAGGTAACAGTGTCTATAGACTTGGTTTTCTGTTAGAACGGATAAACATTCCAATCAGATGAAACAGGGTTTTTTTCCTGACATAATCTTAATAACTTTCTGCCCGTAACTCAACCCTATTTTGAATAAAATGCATTTCCAACCTACACGTGCATGAAGAATACAAAACTTCTCATATGTACTGAGCACCTGGTTTTAATAGGAATAGTCTTTAATAGACAACTGGCTCTGCACTCTGTTCACACTCAGAATGGCTTAGGAGTTAAGTGGGGACTATTTGAACAGCTTTCAATGCACATTTACTTAGAATATGTCGCCCAGCTTTTACCTGGGTTATGGTTGGTGCTCCTATAAAGTGATTATTTCCTTGAGATTATTTTGTTAATTCTTATGACAAAATAATGACAGTCATAATAATTGCAAACATAGAGTGTTGTTTTCCAGATACCGTGGGGTTTTAAATGCATGTTTCATTTTGTTACTGGTTTACTTTTGAACAGTATCTATAAAATTGTATTGCTGTGGGATACATTCTTTGCAGTCTGTAGACCTTTCCAGTGCCTAAGTTGAATATTTGGTAATAATTTTCTTAAAAAATTGTTTTTATTAAATATTGATTTGATTGGGAATAATATAGCGAGGTGTAAATAACAAGAATGCAATGAGCACTTGGTATCTATTTAAGAGAAAGAATGGTACCATTCCTTCTGGTTTCCCTGGATATCCTTCCCCACTCCCATCCAATTCCAGCCACCCACAGACATAACCACTATTGTAAATTCCATGTGTATCATTCCTTTGCTTTTTTTCATATTTTATTGCATAGATTTGCACATCCAGTAGTACATTGTTTAGTTTTATGTTTATCTTTATAAAAATGGAATCAGAATCATATTAATGTCTTCTGTGATGTGCCGTTTTTACTCAACATCATTTTGAGAATCATAAATGTGGTTGTATATAGCTTGAATTCCTTTTCTTCTCCCCCCTTCATCTTCCTATATAAAGATTTATTGAATGGATATAACACAATTTCCTTATCCATCCTATTCTAGATGGACAGTAATAGGATCTTTCAAGTTTTGAGCTATTGTGGACAATGTTGCTATGAACATGCTGGTTCACATGTCCTTGGGCATATGGATATGGGCTTTCCTAGGGTATATACTTAGGAATGTAACTTTGTTTAGAGGGTATGCACATGGTAAATTTTATAGAAAAATGGAACCACCAGACTGTTCTCTATGGGTGGTGGTTTTAATTTCTCTAAAAATATGTGGGAGTTCCTATATTGCCCTATAACTTCACAACACGTGGTATTATTCTACAGATTATTTACTTTTGCCGATATAGTGGGAGTGAACTACTTCTACAAAATATAATTGATGTAGAATAAGTTGTACATACGTATATAGGGATAAATTTTGCAGCATGTATATGCCTGTGAAACCATCACCACAATCAAGATAATGAACATAGCCATTACCCACAAAAGATTTCTTGTATCCCTTTGTATTCTGTCTTCTCCCTTACCTTCTTATCGCCAGGTAATTCGTGATACACTTTCTATCAGTATAGGGTAGTTTGCATTTTCTAAAATTTTTCATAAATGGAATCATACAGTAGGTACTCATTTTGGTCTGGCTTCTTTCAGCATAATAATAAAAATAGTTCCTTTTTATTTCTGAGTATATTGTATTGCATGTACATACCACAATTGGCTTATCTGTTCATCTATAGGTGAACATTTGCATTTTTCAAGTTTTTGTCTATGACAGATGAAGCTGGCATGACCATTTATGTACAAGACTTGTATATAAGTGTTCTTAAATACATAATCCAAAATGCCAAGCTGTTATTAAAGGAGATGTCCCTCAGAATAATCCATATCAGTGTTTTGCACAGAGCATCCTTTTAAGAGGTAGGGCTACTCTAGCAATCAAATCACGGAGTGGGAGGGTTCTCAGGGGATAGTAATCTGGGATATGATGGGCAGGGGAGTCCAGACACCAGCATCCCATCAGGCTCTGTCCTTCAGGACTCACCCTTTGACTTCGTTCCCCTGGCTCCCTCCTGCCGATCCTTCCTTCTGATACTCTTTGTGATCTTCGTTTTGTTTGCTACACTGATAATAACAATAGTTAACATTTTTGAACTTTCTATATGCTACCACCCTTCTCCCTAACGGTTCATCCTCACAACAGCCCCAGAAGCCAGTAATGTTTCTTACCCCTTGCCTCATAGGGCTGCTGTAAGGATGAAGTGAAAGGATACACAAAAAGTACTCAGACCAGTGTCTGGAACATAAACTTAATGTATGCTAGTTGCTACTATTGTTATTGAAATGTAGCCTGCCTGGATCCTAAAACTCTCTCTGTAATCATTACATACTCTCTATCTGGACCCTGGCTTCTGCCCTGGCTTTGGGCATCAGTTGGCGTGTTCCAAAAATCCTTTTCCAGGATAGGGAGGGCTGGAGGATCCCTTGCAGTCAGGCTTCCAACTCGGAGCTACAGGAAGCATCCTGAGAGTGTTTTTCTATTCGCCCTCCTAAGATCCCACTAAAATGATAATAGAGGAATTATAAAAAGGTATAAACATAAGACATGTTCCCATAAATGAAAGCTGAGAGAATTTATCATCCACACACCTGCACTGTAAGAAATGTTAAAGGTAGTTCCCTCTGGCTAGAGGTAAATGATACCAGATGAAAGCTTGAATATACAGGAAGAAGTGAAGAGTTCTGAAAAGGCTAAATATGTGAATAAATATGAAAGACTATCTTTTTCTTTTAAAAATTTCTTTAAAGCATAAGTAAATTTTAAAGTAAAACCATTGACATGCAGATACAAAGTATATGGCAAAAGGAGCACAAAGGACTGGTACAAGTGGGATTCTAGTCTTGTTTCGTTCTTGCATATGTCATGGGCATGGCCATATTAATTTCAAGTCGATTGTGATAAATTAAGGAGGCATATTGTAATTTCTAGAGCAAAAGCTAAAAATAATTATATGAAGGGGCATAGCTAAAAAGACAAAAAAGGGAATAAAATATGATACTAAAGAATATTTGATTAATCAAAAGAAGACAGGAAAAAAGCAACAGTGGAAACGATGGCAGAAACAACCAACAAACATACAGGCCATGAAGGAATAAGGGGGTGTAGAATTACCCTTCAACTATAATAAAATAACTAAAAAGCTGAACAAAATATAGAAGTCATTATTTTCAGATATCGACAACAGACAGTGGTGAGTGAGAAGAGGAAGACGAATGAGACGACCCCTTGCACTGCCCAGAATCTGCCGGGAGCGGGGGTGGGAGATGTGCAGGATGCGGTGGGGGGAGGGGAAGGCAGACAGTCGTGTGCTGTCGCTGGAGCCCACTGGGTTGGAGAGAGAAGTCAGAGTCTGGTAGCCAAAGCAGCTAAAATGTGTGGGGCAGAAAACCCAGGAGGAGGGACCTATAGAGAAAGAGTTCCAGAAATCTCAACAGGGATCCCTGGACTTCTGGGTATGTAAAATCCCCCCCAAACCCAAAATACCATCAATTTTGTTGAAACCACTATAGTGATTTGTAACTGTTACACCACACTAGGCAGAATCTAGTAGTCCTTCTCTGAGTTTTCGTCTCGCGTGTTGCCTAGTTTTGCATTCCATTGTCACTATTATTTTTGGTTTGCCTGTCTGACTCTCCCGATACTGTGAGTTCCTTGGGGCCAGGGACTGTCTTGTCCTTTTTAATGACCCCAAAATCTACTTGCATGCCTGGCACGTGCTAGCTGCTTATGCTTTGTTAGACTTAGTAATGCTTCGGAAATGAGCGGGTGGCTGACTGTGGTTGTGTGGAGGAGGATGTCGGGACGTCAGTGGCAGTGAGACAACCAAAGAGGTTGCCAGCGAGAATCCAGGCAAGAGGCGATGAGAGCCCACGCTCAGTCACGCAGGACCAGCTCAGGTGAGAGACGGGGATGGGTTCAGGGGTTAGTGGGGAGACAGAAGGGACAGAACCCGGTCAGGTGGGGGATAAGAGAGTGGAGGGGAGGAAGGGCTCAAGGATGGTCGGAAGGTTCTTAATGTGTGGTGGGTTTGGGCGTCCACTGGTTCTGGGATCTCACTTAGCTGTTCAAACATGCTGGAGCCTTGGAAACCACATCTGAGAAATGGGGATAATAAAGGGACATAGCTAAAAAGACAAAAAAGGCAATAAAATATACTAAAGAATATTTGATTAATCAAAAGAATATAGGAAAAAAGCAACAATAAAATCAATGATGACAAAAACAGAAAACGATCAACAAACATACAGGCCATGAAGGACTAAGAGGGTGTAGAATTACCCTCCCACTATAAATAACTAAAAAGATGAACACACATTTCTCGTGGGAAATAAGTGACTTAGTACGTGTAAACTGCTCGTAACAGTGCCTGCACATAGTGCTCAAGATACGTTTTCAGTGATCATTGTCATCACCATCCCTGGGGCAGGAGAGCAAGAAAGTGAGGAGATGTTGAGAGAGGATGAGACTGAGCTGGAAGGGGCATTCGGGCGGGCTGAGGAGGAGCCGGGTTGCTGGCAGAGCGGCTTTTGGATGCTAAACACCTTCTTGTTCTTTCCCTTGGAAAGAAAGATTTTTTAAAGTGGGATTGAAAGTCACTTAATGAGCTCGAGAGGACTGGGATTAGGGACAGCCTGCTATTATTCAAGACTGTGTCATCTGGTTACGCTGCTTTGATTATTGTTTTAAACACGTCCCGGGAGGCTCGGGGATGCTCATTTTTAATGCGAAGAGTTGTAAGCTAGTCTGGTGCACAGCGGGAGTCTCTGGGGGGTTGTACCTAGCAAATTTCTGCAACAGTTACTGAAGCCCAACAGCAAGAACAACACAAGAGGCATAATGTGAGGGCCATTAGCCTCCAGGCAGTGGAGTCCCTGCATGATTAGGCAGGAGGAAATGGCAGGGCAGAAATCACACTCAGACTACTGCAGCCATGGCCATGTTGCAGGTTACATGGAACCGTGACAAAAGCTCCCCCTTACAACATGCCAAAGAGGCAAGTATTGTACACACGTTATTTTAATCCTCCTGATTTCTCTGCAACAGTGGGCTATTGCTATGCCCATTTTAAGGATGAGAAAACTGAGGATTAAAGATTAAGCAACATTTCCAATATCCACCGACCAGGAAGAGGTAGAACCACGATTCGAATCGGCTGGCTCTGGCTACCAAGATTTAGCTACTTCCTGCAGCTCATGGCACTACTGCTCACGGAATTTTATCCGGGGAGTCTTCGCCTCTGTATTACAGGAAGTGTTTTTCAGCTCACTCTCAATCGGGAAATTTACTTGCCACCGGAAGGAGCAGAGTATAATCCCTCATCATGGCTAAATCATAGGTGAAGATGGAGGAGCCAGGAGAGTGACAGCCACAGCTCAGGGAAAGCCTCACGTGGCATGTGATCGTTAATTTTATGTGTCAACTTCACTGGGCCACGGGGTGCCCAGATATTTGGTCAAACATTATTCTGGGTATTTCTGTGAGGGTACTTTGGGATGAGATTAACATTTAAATAGGAAGGCTGGGGAAAGCAGCTTACCTTCCCTAATGTGAGCAGGCCTCACCCAGTAAGTTGAGGGCCTGAAGAGAACTAACAGGCTGACCTTTTCCTGAGTAAGAAGGAATCCTCCTGCCTGCCCGCCTTCGAATTGGGGCAGTGGCTTTTCCTGCCTTCAATACTTGCACTGAGACACTGGCTCTTCCTGGGTCTCCAGGTTGCTGACTTACCCTGTGGATCTTGGGACTTGTCAGCCAATTCCTTATACTAGATCTCTTTCTACGTGTGCAGCCTCTTGGTTCTGTTTCTTTGGACAGCCCTGACCGATGTGCTCTGTATCCTACACATACGTGCCAACAAGGGGTGTAAAGTAAGAAAATGCCTTTCCCTTCAGAATGCAGTAGATGGAGACTATATTTGCAGTAATATGTGGACTTGGAGCAGATATTCATTATCCTTTGTCTTTAGCGTTCTGAGCCCTAACTCAGGAAAGGGACAAGGGCTTTGATGAGCAGTGCAGTTGATAGCTCTTTTGCCCGGGCCCCAGGGGTACTACCCCCAGACTTTTGTCACAGCCCCCGTGAGTGTTCTGTTGATCACGCTGGTGTCCACTGAGCAGTCCGGAAGCTCTGCCTTGCCCGGCACTGGAGTGAAGAGAGAAAGGAGGAGTCTCTGTGCATGTGTCCCACAGAAAATGCAACACCAAAGAAAAGGAAGACGTTTCCTTTAGTTATATCTGGCTAGAGCTGTCCATCCATTCCTAGCAAAGGGTTTGGAAATTAATATCAGAGTCCACTACATATTATTTATCTTTCATTGTATATAATTATGATCAATAACTGTAATGATAGTAATAATAATGGTGACCATGAATTGAATCATTGCTATGTTCCAGCTTCTGTGCTAAGTACTTAGAGTATATTATCTCATTTTCCCCTTCCACTAAAGGAAGTAGTTTCTATTGTCCCATTGGACAGATGAGGAAACCGAGAGTCAGAGAGATTCATTGACTTGCCCAAGATCACACGGCTACTAAGTGGCTCAATCAAGGTTTCATCCAGGCAGTGTGTAGGGTGAATATGATCATTCTCATCTGGTTATTTTTTTTGGCTTCATAAAGTTGAAGAACCCCTTCGGGTTTCTGAATGAGGTGGCCCCCAGCTGACAATGGCAGTCAAGATTTGGGCACCCAGACTGGAATGACCAGGTACACGGCTTGTGTATTAACACATTAACTGCCATGCAAGTTATATTTAACTCACGCTAGTTTTGAGCCTGGGGCCTTGTGAAGCATATGTAACTCACACGTCTCTTCACCTTGGGAGCCACAAGAAATATTTTTCAAGTTGCATATAACTTATGCACAGAAAACAATAAAAAATAACAAATTTTTCATTAAGTTAGAAAGGATTGTTTTGTTTTTGAAATTCTTATTCTATTTTTGTAATTAAACACCGTGGCCCCAAGAAAAAAAATTTTTTTCCAGTTTGGTAGTCAATGTGGTAAATGCTACCTTAGCCAAACTCGTTCCTAACTGGGTGTGGGGGAATCTTTGAATGGCACAATTCCCATTAGCAGTAACATCTGCTGCCTCTTAGGATAGCAGCATTGTAATCAGACCACCTCTAAGTAATCAGGCTTTGGTTTCAAATCCTGTTCAGTCCCTCAAGCTGGGTAACCATGGGTAAGTAACCTAAACCTTCAAAGCCCCAATCTTTGTATCCATCCAGCAGGAATTCTAGCACCTTCCTCATAAGATCATTGTGAGGACTAAGGAATAAACGTGGGTCAAGCATCTAACACCGTGCCTGGCACTAAGAAGATGCTCAATGAATGTTCATCTCCCAGAGCAAGAGCTGTAACTTCCTGGACCTGTGCCCTTCATGCACCGTTGCCTACAACCTGGAGGCATCTTAGGGGTTTCCTAATACCCATGAATAGAACCCTTCTGTTCAGTCAAACGGACATTTGTTGAGTGCAAATGTGATGGTGCAAATAGGACACTAAGCACAGTGAAGTAGCCCTCTGATTCCCAAGTGTCCCTGGCTCCTGGAGTGGGGTCTGCAGTGTGGTCTTTGGTTTGTTACAGTTCTGTCCACCCGGTGTGGGCTTGCAGGGCAGGGTGGAAGCTTTGCAGAAACTGAGACTCTGACGGGGTCCGCGGGGGTCCCTTTAGGGATTGGAATATGAGGTCTCTAATCTCACTGCAGAGATGCAGGCGCAGGCTAGGTTGTGTGGCCGAGGAT
The DNA here is from genome assembly GCA_963575035.1 of Avahi laniger. Classification (NCBI taxonomy): domain Eukaryota; kingdom Metazoa; phylum Chordata; class Mammalia; order Primates; family Indriidae; genus Avahi; species Avahi laniger. Next base: position 81,203 of record CAUYSK010125474.1, read on the forward strand.
AAGTTTGAAAAAGGCCTTCCCAGTATGCAGTAACAAGAATTCTAGTCTTCTGCAACGTGGAGGTGGTGAGGATGGTGTTTTCTTCAGCAGTAGGGAGGAGGCACCAGGGTAGAGGCATTGCTGCAGTTCTTGATTGCCCTTTTTACTTTCTCTCTTGCTTATTACCTTGCAAGACCCCAAAGGGACATGGCGGACTCTTTGATTCCTCCAGAGACAGAGGCTGGCACCTGTTATGAGGGCTGCCAGGGTGACCTGTGGTTATGTCAAAGGTGTTTACTTGAGAATGAGCTGTTTGCTCTTCATCCTGACATCTGCTAAGCCCAGGTGCGGAAGCTATTTTTGGTAGCTGACTCCCCACCACCCCCAAGTAGATCTCATAAGCCTATGCTTGTTGTGAACCCATGTGTGTGTGTGTGTGTGTGTGTGTGTGTGTGTGTTCGCATGCTTCATAAACTTGCTCACTCATAATAAACCTGATTTAGAGTCTTACAGAGCTCCCTACCTGATTTTCCGCCCATCCTTATGAGCACTAGTTCCTCTTTAACCACCAGGGGAAAAAGTCTTTGAGGAAGAGAATTGTTCTCAGCAGAGCTGGTATGAACGTGCTCTTCTGGTTATACTTGGCTTTCTGGGTTCCTGGAGATGGACAGACAGACTTTTATAGGATCCAAGGGAGCATCAGGAAAGGACGTCCTGTGGTCTTCTACTTTTTTAGTGCCAGGGTTCTTCTCCTTTAATAATGAACTGTAGACAGGTCATATGCCAGGCCAAGGAGGGAAAATAACTGGAAAATAAGAAAAATGGAACAAGAGAAAGTAGATCTAAGTAGTTATAGCAACATGTCTTTCGGTTAGATATAAGAAAGAACTGCCTCCCAGCAGGTTCAGAAACTAAAAATGAGATTCTGAGGACATGGAAGCCTCTCCTGAAAGATGCCATTAACAACAGTAGTAGCAGCAACAACAGCCGTGACATTTTAAAAAGCCTTACTTCACACCAGGCACGATGCTCAAGCCAGCACTGAGCGATTCATGGAGTCGTGATTGCAGCTCTCCGATACAAGCAGTCTCAACCCCACTTGACATGTGTGGAAATGGTGGCTCGTGGTTTAAGCCACTGGCTCAAAATCACAAAGAGGAACATGGCGGCACCAGGCTTCGAATGCAGGTCTGACTCCAGACCCTCAGCTTGTTTTCTTCCTCCGATTTTGATGAACAAGCTCTAAAGCAATGTCGGTGTGAGATGATTTGGTGGTGGAATACATCTGCCCGTTTTATGGAGTTGTCCAGATACGTGAGATTACCTGTGTGAAAGCACTTTGAGGAGCGTGCAATGCTGCTCAAGTATAAAGATACATTAATATTGTCATCACTAACACTGGGGCACTGAATTTTTCCAGCGCAAGGCATTCCTGCGGTTCCCATCTCCAGTCACTAGGGGGAGGCAATAGACAATGCATGTAAGCGAACTTAGTCTTGAATGTGTATTTTTCTTGTAAATGACGCTTAGAGATTTAGAATAGATTAGGATAGGTTTGTATTAGGGCCTGACTGCCATCCGCATCAAGGTTTGATCTTGTGCTTTTGTTGAAGTGTTTGCATGTATTAGTATTAGTCTATCACGAACACTTTTGAATAGTGGGTTCTGCCCAACAAGTGAATGCAAGATACTGAAGGCCCATCACTGACTTTTTCCCCCGTTGTTCTCTGGCTTCTTGCCTTCTTTCTCTCCTGTGATGCTACCTGTGATCATTCTGCTTTCGGTGTGGTACAGTTTCCCGTCTATTCTCTCCATTCCATTTCACGGCAGACCCTGATTGCTGGTCGTCTGAGGCAGAGCCAGTAAGGCGTGTCCCTGACCTCTGCCACCCTTGAGGGCTGCTGCTCTGGGGTGCTTTCGGCTTCCACAGAGTCTCTTCCTCAGCCGGGGGGTCCTGAGGTGGCCTGTCTGGCTACTCTGCGCAGACCATTCCATGACTATTTCTGGTCATTCTCATCCCCACTCTTCTTCCCACAGTGATATGTTTTCTCCTCTTTCCATTCTTCTAGAATTCCCCATTTGTCCACATTTCCCTTCTGCTAGGTGGAAAGGATGCTGGATTAGGAGTTCTAACCTTGTGGGTGCCAGTTACCGGCTGGTTGGCCTTGAGACATGGCAAAGCCCCACAGAGCCTTTGTTTACAGGGTAATTATAACTTCCACGCATACCTTCCAAGTAAAGGATGATTTATTTTGTAGCTCAAATTAATCTGGCTCTTGCCAAGGCTGTTCAGTTATCCAAATAGTCCATTTTCTCTTCTACTTCAAGTATTTCTGGGGGTCAGTCCCAAGGTTCTCATGAAGAAGCCCTCAGGTGCGGTGTCTGCTCCGTTCTACCAGTACAGGTGGTCCCCCAGCCAAAGTAGATTCTGCTGTGGCTTGCTGGGAACCAAAGCTATATGGGTTCTGTCTTAGTCTGTTAGGGCTACTATAACAAAGTATCGTAGACTGGATGGCTTATAAAATAACAGAAATGTATTTCTTACCATTCTGGAGGCTGGAAATCCGAGATCAGGGTGCTAGCAAGGTTGGGTTCTGGTGAGGGTCCAGGCCCTCTTCCAGACTGCAGAGACCTGACCTCTCCTTGTGTCTTTGTGTGGCAGAAAGAAAGTGACAGAGCTCTCTGGGTCCTTTTTATAAGGCCACTAACCCCATTTATGAGGGCTCCATTCTCGTGACCTAATCATCTCTCAAAGTCCCCACCTCCTAATGCCGTCACTTTGGGGGTTAGGATTTTAGCATATGAATTTTGGGGGACACAAACATTCAATATAATAAGCTCTATTGCCAAAGGGAAGAGTAGCTCTCTTACCTTTGTGTTACCTTTGCTAGAAAGGTCCCAAAGCAGTATTGCTTGAGCCCCCATGAGCTGTGGAGCTCACATCTCTCTCAGCTGCCTCTTCCACCTGCAGGGCTGGCTGGAGGTGAGTTCCTATGGCAGCCCCAGCCTTCATCTTGAGAGCCTCTACTCCCCTTAACAACCAAAAACCAATCAGGTGTGCTCTTAGGATGAGTTCCACCTTCCTATACCCCTCTGCAAAGAGACTATTGGCAAGGCATGCCTTAATATTTTTAAGCCCATCAGGGAACAAATCTTGAGTTCTTCCCAAGAGACTTCCCCTGCACGTAGACTGCTGAGCATGTCTAAACCCTAGTGGTGGATGATGGAAAGCTCTGGCTGAAGATGAGATCCCTGTTTTAGTTGAAAAGAATTCCATTGTCACCATAACTCTCCTCCTATCACATCCTTCATGGTTCCTTTTCCTTCTGCTCTACCCTCAATCTCTTTCTTTCATTTTACATACCACCATAATGTGTTCAAAACTGGAGAAGTGTCAAAAAGACAGAGGATTAGTTTAAATGAGCTCCCTTGGACAAATTTGGGACACCTCGATCATCACAGCTAGTAATAACATTATGGGTAATAACTCATTGCATGAAAAAAGAACCCGTCAGTCCACCTTTCTAATAAATAAAAGGGGGAGGTAGAAGGGAAAGCTCTTCTTGGTAGAAGAACGCCAACTAATAAACACAGAGGAATGATAGAATTACAAAAGCACCATGTTCAGCCACCACAGTAATAATTAATTAAGGCAGAAATTATTAATGGCTGCTAATGCCATTGGGTGAAAGGTTGTTGGCAAAGAGGATCTCGCAGTCTCAAGTGTCATCCCGCAGATTACTTACTAATTACAAACAGAAAATGGTACTTTTATGGTGGAGAAATTTGGCAGACACCGCTGTGTCCGCGATCAAACTTGACATCAATAATGGACAAATCAGCACATGGCTCTGGTGTGTGGCACATGAGGACACGACACCACCTGTGCAGAATTCCTGCCAAAATGTTGACTCGGGATCCAATCAAGAAGAAACAGCCAAATAAACCCAAATGGAGGGACATTCTGCAAAACAACTGGCCTGAATTTTTCAAAAAGTCAGTGTCATAAAAGACAAAAAGTCTGAGAACGATCCCAGATCAAAAGAAACTAACAGGACATTCAACCAAGTGCAATGTGTGATCCTTGATTGGATCTTGGATATGGGGGGAAATTGGACTCTGAAGGACATTATTCCAGCAAGTGAGGAAATCTGAATGTGGGCTGCAATAATATTACATCCATGTTAAAAATCATAATTTGGTTAATAATGGAAAAATTAAAATGAAACAAGATATTGTTCATTATTTATGCCTATGGGTCTCAGAAAAACCATCTTTGTGGTGTTCTAAAAGTCTCCATATCTTATGGGCTGGTAAACATTCCTGTGATCCTTACTTGTTCCTTTTCTGATCTTCCCTCTTAATTTTCTTTAATTGTTGTTTTTCAACTTTCACAAAGAAATCAGGGAAAATAATCAAGAAATGGCTCTTTGAAGGGCACCATTATTAACTGGTGTTTTCCTTTGGGACAATTTGGGAGAGCCACAGCCTTCGATGCCTGGAGTCATTTCTGTTTTTGTTGGACAAGTGTTTATATGGCACTGGTTTGGGTTAAGTCATTTTTACTTCCTTTGGGTTCTACAAATTTACTTATTGGAAAAGCACAGAATTTCCTTTCTTGCCGTCTCTAACTCTATATATACCCAGGGCAGAAGCCTGGAACCCGGCAGGCTCCATAAATGGCTCATGTGGACCGGGAAGCTCCTTGGGATACATCATGGGCAATGAAGCCCGAAGTTCCTTGCCAAGAGGAGAAAAGTTGTTGCTATTTAAAAGTTATTATTATTTGAGTTCCAATAGCCAAAATGCCTGAAGGAGCATAAGGTTGATTTCATGAACAATGGAATTGCAAAGAGTGAATAATTATGCAAGGGCAGTCTTTTCTGCCAAATACAAACATTTTTCTTGGCTTTGGAGAAGTTTTCTTGGTTTCGTTCTTGAGTTAGGAGAGGAGATAAATTGAATTTGATGTCAGGAGTATTTTACAGAAAGGATCACACTATCAGAGCCAAGGCTCAGGTTGGGGGGATGTTGATGGAAACCCCAGATAAGTCTGGGTGGCCCCCAAGCATAGGGCCCTCTGCTTCCCTGCCCATGGCATAGCCCAGGGAGACCACATGCTTCTTAGAGTTCCCATGGCAGCCTGGCCCCACAGAGGCGGAGAAGTCACAGATGACTGGGGGACAGACAGAGGATGCTGAGGGCAGCCTCATGGAATCCTGACACCCGTCACTGTGCAAAGGGAATACCCAAAGGTCCTGTGCCCCCTGAAAGGGCAGGGTGTGGCTGACAGAGGCCCACAATGGGGACGGGGGAAGCATAGTGGGCAAGGACATTTATTTAAATTTGACAAGATTAACTTCATTATCATCAGCAAAATGGGGCTCAGATGCAGAAGTTAAATTGATTTATATAACATTAATGTTGTACCTTGACAGCCTGAGTTAGAGGCTGTGAAATTGGAATGGTGACACCTGTTTTGTTGGGTCTACCTGGACAAATGAGCAGGTATCATTCTGGAGTTCCCCATAGCAGACAGTATCTGAATTTTCTGGGCTTGTTTTGTTTTGGGTTCCATGTTTTCCCAGGACTGGGAGACTGGTCCTTTCTTTTAGTCCAGTTCTCCTGGTTCACCTTGGATTCCTGACACAGACAAGGAGGGCTGGGGGTGGCGTGTGACGGGTTCTCCCACCTATCCAGGCCTTGCTCCCCAACCTCAGTCTGCACCCAGTGGCCAGAGCTGTGAGATGATGGGTGCTGTGGTTTGGATGTGTCCCCCAAAGTTCATGTGTTGGAAACTTAATCCCCAATGCAACAGTGTTGAGAGGTGGGGCCTTTAATGGATTGATGTCCTTATTGCGGGAGTAGGTTTCTATACAAGAGAGTTTGGCCCTCTCTAGCTATCCCTCTTGCTATGTGATGCCTTCCGCCGTGTCTCAACTCAGCCAGAAGGCCCTCATCAGATGCCAGCCCCTTGATCACGGAATTCCCAGCCTCCAGAACTGTGAGCCAAATAAATTTCTGTTCATTGTAAATTGCCCAGTCTGTGGTATTCCGTTAGACCAGCAAAAAACAGACCAAGACAATGGGGGTATCTGTAAAGGCCTTGGGGGCACAGGGACCTGAGGGTGCTCACAGGAGAAGCCCATCCCCAGCTCCTAAGAAACTGGAGGTTGGTTCTTTCCCACCCCAGATGGCAGGGGCACCTGCTACGAATTTTCTTTCAGCTGGGCAAAGCCCAAATCGCTTTGCTGGCGGGCGGGGCGTGGAGCCGCAGCGAGCATGGAGCATGGTCAGAGGCTTCGGCTGCAGCTGAGCGCTCTCCTCTCCCCTCTCCGCTCTCCCTGGCACCGGGACAACCTCTCTCCATAGTATGCAAGGCCTCGCTGGGAGGCTGCCAGCTGTGGAGGCCCTTTTGTGGTTGTGAGGGAATCATGCTGGCAAGTGTGACCTTTGGAAACACAAGGAGGTCACATGGGAGTCTGCAGCTTTAGGGGCCTTGGGGAGACTGCAATTCAGTCTGTATCCTGTGGCTCTGAGTTTCCAATCTCAAGTAATAAACTGTCCATTACACGAAAGACTCACTGTTCCAAAAAACAGACTGCACCGTCTTGGGGAGGACAGAGTAGGGCAGGGTGCCTCCTTCCTCTCCAGAAGAGCATTGTCTGATGCTAAACAGCTCAGGGGCAGTGAGGGGTGGGGAGCCGGCCGTTGGGGGTCCGGGCAGTCCGATGCCTGGTTTATCTATTTTCTTGCTCCCTCTCCTTCTCCCCAGCACTCTGCTGCCCCAGCGCTCCGGGCGGGGACAGCTGGTTCTTGCCTGGCGGTGCGCCTCGTAATGGGGGAGCAGCCCTCCTAGACACAGCAAAGGAAGGATCAGCTCCCAGCCTCCCTGGAGCCAGTCCCGCGGTGAGGAGCCTGCCCCCCGGGCACCTACCCTGTGAGGGGCGTTGGGGTCGGGGCCCAGGTCAGCAGCCAGTTTCTTTATCTGAAAAAACAGGAGCGACACAGGCTAGAGGAGGGCATGACGGGAGACAAGGTGAAAGCAGCAGCTCGTCAAAAAGGACACACACCTGACAGCGCGCAGGAACTCAGGGGAACAAACCAAGTTGTAAACGACGAGGGCAAGAGCGAGGACAAAAAATGAAGCATAATAGTGGACAAGAGGACTTCTATCTATTAATACCACTGTGATAGGTAACATTTCATGCCTTCTAGGTTCCCACCACTGTTTAGGCACTTGACAGAGATAATCTCATTTCGTCCTCACAGGAGCTCCGTGAGGTACCAGCTTTATGCCCATTTTACGTATGAGAGAACAGAGAGACGCGACGTAACTGGAAGGGATGGGCCCAGTGACAACATCACACTGTCCCACTCCAGAGCCCGACCTGAAACCCCAGCCTAGTGCTGTCCCGCCTGGGTATATGGAAAAGAGGAGGCAGAGCTCCTTTTGGGGATTCATCATCAAACCAAAATCTAGGGTGGAGTCCCCCAGTGGCCTGATGGGCCAACCCTGACTTCATCCAGCCCACACTACGAATGTAGATGGAGGGTGGAAAGCTCGTCTTGGGGAGCAGGTAGGACGAGGCCCTGGGAGTCTCTCCTGTTCCAGAAGATCACTTGGAGAGGCAGGGGGTCAGGGTGGCCTTGCCTTGTGGCGGGCTTCCTAACCTCTGGATTTTGTCTACTCCAGTGCTGGGTTCAGAAGTGAAGACGGCTAAGCTGGAAACAAAGCTCGAGGGGGAACGACTTCCCTCACCCAAGCCTTGTGTCATTTTCTCCAGCGCATCTCAGGTGCCTTCATTCTCCTGGCTCCACCTGCCTCCAAGACTTGGGGATGCTCCATCACAGCTGCCGCAGTGGCCGTGGTCTCTGCCAAGGCTCCGGTGTGGGGCTGTGCCCGCAGTGCCTGCTTGTTCCCAGAGCTTCTGGACGCAAGTGAGCGTCATGCTGCAGGGTGTGGCATCTGCTTCCCCGAGTGGCAATGAGCCACTTGATGCAACCCAGAAATTCAAAATGTGGCCATGGGTCACCTTCTGCCAGTCAATATAAATATGGAGATGAGTAAATAAATCCCCCTCCTTTCTTCCCTTTGATGGATGGTCCTGAGGTACATTTTTTCTCTATATGGACTGACCAGAGACATCCCGTGTGGCCAAGAAGACATATCTATTGGGAAATGGCCGCCTCTCCTGAGGCTTGTTGGGAAGCCACGAGCCACTGAGCTGCATTTACCTCCCATTCTTCCCTGATGCCTTTCCTTGCTTTCCACATTCACTGCACTGACATCGCACTCCCTAAAGCACTAGCCCTTAACCCTTGCCTCAGGATGTGTTTCCAGGCTGAGAGGAAACTAACATGGGCTTTGCAGTTCAAAGTGAAATTTCTTCAGATCTTTCCCTCTAGGTGACTGTCTTATCCCATTCTATTGTTAGAGAGGAGACTTTGTCCATGGATCAGACTGTCCAAGAAGTAGGGCCTGGTGGCTCCGGCGTGAGAGGTGTGTGCTTCGCTCAGGGGACCTGATCTCTGGTCTCTCTCCATGGCAAGTTTCATTGGGATGAGGAATTCATAGGTAGAGGACCATGACATCGGCCACTGTTTTTCACTTCTTGCTACTTA
>CAUYSK010125477.1:0-22271 GCA_963575035.1 Avahi laniger
AGTCACGTTGCTGAGTTCAAAACCCACCTGGGGACCGGGCACGGTGGCTCACGCTTGTAATCCTAGCACTCTGGGAGGCCGAGGCGGGTGGATCACTCAAGGTTAGGAGTTCGAGACCAGCCTGAGCAAGAGTGAGACCTCGTCTATACTAAAAAATAGAAAGAAATGATCGGGACAACTGAAAAATGTATATATATAGAAAAAATTAGCTGGGCATGGTGGCGCATGCCTGTAGTCCCAGATACTTGGAAGGCTGAGGCAGAAGGATTGCTTGAACCCAAGAGTTTGAGGTTGCTGTGAGCTAGGCTGACTCCACGGCACTCACTCTAGCCCGGGCAACAGAGCAAGACTCTGTCTCAAAAAAAAACAAAAGTGATGGCGATTATCCTCAGGGCACAGATGAGGGCTCTGAGCCCAGAGAAGCTAAACAAGCCACTCCCAAGGCCACCAGCAGGCCAACCCGGGGGATTTGAACCCCGGCACTTTACATGGAGAGCCCCAGGTCCTAACCAGGACGTCCGCCGTCTCCCTGCTGCAAGAGTCCCTGATTGCAGACACAGGATCTCAGCCCCGCCCCCACAAGAAGTGTGGGTCCAGTTGGAGACCAGACACCCACAGAGGAAAATGAAATCGAACTGAGAAGGCAAAGTGTGTCTCCAGGGCCCAAGAAGCCAGGGTGACTCTGGGAAGGGGGAAGGGGAGGGGGAGGGACCTCCGCCATATCCTGTGTCTCCAGAAAGGACTAGAAGCCACTCTCCTAATCCTGAGGCCCCAGGGAAGCAGCAAGTTCCTGGGAGAACACAGGTTCTCACAGGTTTTATCCTCCTGCCACTGTTCCAGGTGGGGAGGGACCCCCGACCCCCATACGCACAGAAAGGAGAGGCCAGGGAGGCACAGGCTCAGAGCCGGAAGGGCTGCAGGACATCCCCTGCCCACAGCCCGGATCTGCAGCCCAGCTGTGCGGGGACGGAAGCAGGGGCCCCAGGAGGAGGCTGGCAGAATCCCAGCACGCCTCCCAGAGGGGACGCTTCTGTAAGCCCCCTTTCCTGACAGACCCCCAACACGGAGCAGTGAAAAGAAAGGGCCCTGGGTTTGGAGTCAGGAGACCTGAGTCTCCAGCACTCACTCTGAGACTAACTCCTGTGTGATCTTGGGTGAGTTCCTCCCCCTCTCTGGGCCTCAGTTTTCCCATTGATAAAATGAGGGGCTTGGATTCACTTCTACAGTCCCTTCTGGCTCCAATGTTCTAAGTCGAGCCAAAGGTTCTGATTCAGGGCCACACCGCACCCTAGGTCTCCCCAGTCTCTCCAGAGGCCTCAGAGACCCCAGATGGAAGAGGGCCTTGGATGAGGCTGGGGTGGGAGTGGTGGTGGGGACTCTGACCCCTGTACCCCCCCCTGCTAAGCCGAAATGCCAGGCCTGCAGGCAAAGTGGTTGGCACATGCAAGAGCCGTCCCCTACACAGGGGAAGGGAGGATTGGCCCCTGGTGAGGGGACAGAGGCCAAAGCTAGCTGGGGCCTCAACTATCCTTCTTCTTCCCATCCCCCCACCCCACACTGCCAGGGCTGGTGGCATCTGAAGCCAGCCTGGCAAGTGAACGGTTTGCCAGGTGGAGACTTCTCAGAGCTGGGGACGGAGTGAGGGGGTGGGGCAGGGAAGAAACGGGGGTGGAAACTTCCTGCAGTTGCTCTTTTCCCTTCTGTTTGGATCTCTGACCCGCCAGGGAGCCAGCTCTGCAGCCATGGGGTCGTCTGACAGTGCGGGGGGCGGGGGGGGGAGGCCGGTGGACCCACCTGACCCTCTTAGCCGGCTTTACAAATTAAAGTAGCTGTGGAGTGAACAGCCCCCTCCTGGGATCCTAAAAATTAAAATACTTTATGAACCCGAGGAGGCTGCACAGCCACTCCTGGACCACTGGGCCTGGGGCAGGAAGGATGCTGAGATCGATGTTTTTCAAACTGCAGGTTGTGACCCACTGGTGGATCTTGAAATGAGTAAGTCAGCACTCTGAGTAAATCAGAAGTTAATGACGACGATGGTGATAAAATAGAAGAGAAAGTATCAGAGCCCAGCCCGGTAGTAAGAGTAAACTATCTCATGAGGCTCGCTTCGATTTTGTGAGCTGTGCCAGGCTGCGATTTAGCGCCTTTCTGCCTCCTGGTCACAGTCGCCAAACCTTGGATCCTGTGTCTGAGTCCCCTGTTCAAAGCAGGGGAAAGTGAGCCGGCAGCAGGGCCCTGCCCGTGTGGCCGCGCTAGCTGTCATACTTTCCTCGGCTCCTTGCCCGCACCCCCGACCACGTGCTCCGCCACACCCGCTGGGTGCCCCACCCTGGCAGCTGCACCAGCTCACACCTCTCAGCTTCCTTCAAATCCCCACCCCCAGCCCGACGCCCCCGTGCTTCCTTCACACAAGGAGGTCCTGTTCAAATGTCCCTTCCTCTGCCAGTCACCCCTCTCGGGGCCAGGCAGGAGGACCCCTTCACTGCTGGCAGTCCCCGATCTGCCGCAGCACAGCACTCACCCTTGTAAGTCAACTGGTCCTTATCAGGCTCTGGCAGAAGGAGGGGAAGTGGCCACTCTGATTTCATGGATGAATGAAGAAAACGAATGGCTGAACTGTTGCTTCGTGGGATGCGGTCCTAGCGCAGAGCCTGGTTCCTGTTATGGCTATCCAACAACTTCGTGCACCTACTAGGCGCTGTGTACCTCGCAAGCTACTGGGGACCATAGACCACCAGAATAAGGCCACTTTCCTTGAGGAGCTCATGGCCAAATGTGGGAGACAGGCATGTAAGTCCCACCCCGGTGTGATAAGGGCCCCAGGAAAGGCACATGCAGGGGGATCCTACAGAGCTGATGACACTGTACAGGCATCTAAGAGGATGACAAGAGTCACCACGCAAGCAGGGTGGTGTAGGGTTGAGGGGTCTTCCAGACAAAAGGCAAAAACTCTCTTGGTAATGTGTAAGATACTTTATAGCACATGCTGTATTTTTTTTTTTAATTTCACATTTATGAGCCAGGTGCAATTGCTCATGTCTGTAATCCCAGCATTTGGGGAGGCAGAGGTGGGAGGAGGATCCCTTCAGGCCATGAGTTTGAGACCAGGCGGAACAACATAGTGAGACCCTGTCCCTACAAAAAAATTTTTTTAATTAGCTGGGTGTGGTGGTGCACACCTGTAGTCCCAGCTACTCGGGAAGCTGAGGCAGGAGGATCGCTTGAGCCCAGGAGTTGGAGGTTACAGTGAGCTATGATTGTGCCACTGCACTCTATCTGGGCTACAGAGAACACAGTGAGACCCTGTTTCTATATTTAAAAAAAGAATTTCAGACTTATACACATTTCACTGCCCCTGTAGACCGTCAACTCCCCGAGAGGGCGTGAATGTCACCTGCTGGCCTGCTCACCAAGGCTGAGCAGTGTCTTTGGCGCCGCATTCTAACACATTAAATATTTACTGAATGACTCTTCAGGAAGCTGCAAATGGTCCAGGTTGGCCTGAGAGTAAAGTGTCAAGAGGAAATGGCAGACGGGGCCCAGAAGTCTGTGGCTCCAGACCACAGAGGACACATGTGCCTGGCTAAGGGCTGGGTCTTGCTCCTGCCTGCACTGGGGAACCGTGAGAGGCTTTAAAGGGGAAAAAGGTAATCAGATTCATGGTTTTGAAAATTCCTCAGGCTCCGGTGTTCAAGTTGGACGCCCGGGGCCAGGTGGGCAGCAAGAGAGCCGAGGCAGTAACAACCCAGGCGGGGAGACTTGAGTCTGGAGGCAGCCGAGTGGGGCGCTCTGGCGAGGAGGAATTTGCGTGTGGCAGGTGTGTGCCACCCGGCAGAGCCAGGGCTGAGGCTGCCAGGGGCCCAGACACCCCCCTCCCAGCGCTCCCACTCAGCCCGGCGGAGCCGCGGGCCGCACGTGCCAGACAGGCCACAGTTGCTAGCGCGCTGCTTTGCCCTTGCCCCCCTGTACTTTGATTTTCTTCTTTTTTCAATCAGCTCACATTTTAACACAATTATATATTTTTTAAGTGATTGTTAAGGAGTCATTCATTGTACTACATTCTCTACCCTTGTGTCTGTCTGATCATTTTCATACTAAAAAGATTAAGTGAATATTATGCCACTACCATGCAGCATAGTAATTGTAAACTCTGGACGGAAACGCTAAAAATCATCAAAAATAAAGTCATGTTATTAAATTGACCTAGCTCTATCTCCTGCTCACGGCTCCCACTCTGAGGACTTTCTAGTGTTGAAAAGGGAGATTGTTAAGGAGGAGTAACATCCTAGCACCAGACCTTCTCCTTGACCCTAACCAGGATTTACCAGGTGAAAAGTAAGTCCTCGCGGTTTTTTTTTTTTTTTTTTTGAGACAGAGTCTCACTGTGTTGCCCGGGCTAGAGTGAGTGCCGTGGCATCAGCCTAGCTCACAGCAACCTCAAACTCCTGGGCTCAGGCAATCCTACTGCCTCAGCCTCCCGAGTAGCTGGGACTACAGGCATGCGCCACCATGCCCAGCTAATTTTTTTCTATATATTTTTAGTTGTCCAATTAATTTCTTTCTATTTTTAGTAGAGACGGGGTCTCGCTCTTGCTCAGGCTGGTTTCGAACTCCTGAGCTCAAACAATCTGCCTGCCTCGGCCTCCCACCCAGAGTGCTAGGATTACAGGTGTGAGCCACCGCACCTGGCCTCCTCGCGGTTTTAAAAAGCTGCACCTATAGCCCCTAACACTGGTAGACAAGACCAGGAACTGAGGAGCCTGCGTTTAGTCACAGACACCGGGGTTTGGTCTCATCTCTGCCCTTTGGGGACGTGGCCTTTTAGGGATCAACTGTTTTTGTTTTTTTTGAGACAGAGTCTTGCTCTGTTGCCTGGGCTAGAGTGCTGTGGCATCAGCCTAGCTCACAGCAACCTCAAACTCCTGGACTTAAGCGATCCTCCTGCCTCAGCCTCCCAAGTAGCTGGGGCTACAAGCATGCGCCACCACACCCGGCTAATTTTTTCTATATATATTTTTAGTTGTCCAGATAATGTCTTTCTATTTATAGTAGAGACAGGGTCTCGCTCTTGCTCAGGCTGGTCTCCAACTCCTGACCTTGAGCGACCTCCCACCTCGGCCTCCCAGAGTGCTAGGATTACAAGTGTGAGCCACCGCACTCAGCTGGGATCAACTGTTTTATTAAGGACTAGCAAACAACTCTACTGAAAACTTCGGAAAAGTGCCGACTTATATTAACACATTTAACTCTCACCACGACCCTGAGGAATGAGCCATTATGATTCCCACTTTACAGATGAGGAAACTGAGGCACAGAAAAATTACACAACTTGCCTGCAGTTCACAAAGCCAGTAAGCAACCTAGCCACATTCGAACTCAGGATGTGCAGCTCTACTGTGTTGGCTTTTACTGAGCCGCACTCCGCACCTTGCGGCATAAGTAGATAATGTTTTCAAAGGTGATTCAGTGCGGGGCACTTAGTGCCCCGAGGGCCGAGCAGCCCTGGATAAAGGCTGATTTTCCTCCCACCCAACTCCTGGCTTTTAGGTAGCCCAGGACATGCCCCCCACGTCCCACTGCACACACACTTTCTGGCCGACCAAGCCCTCCCCGCTTGCCTCCGGGCCCCAGGCCCCTGCGCATCCGGATGCAGTGGATGCAGGTGCCCGCCCTCGCAGACCGAGCCTGCGCCCCAGGCGGCACTTCCCCCGCAGAAAGGCGCAGGGGGCGTGGCCTTGGAAAGTGCCCTGACGCGGACGCAGGTTACGACAGCCACTGCACCAGGGGCGCGCGGCGAGTGCTCGCCTTATATGGGCAGGCGAGCCGCGGGAGGGGCGGAGCCTGTCTGGCCGTGGGCGGGGCGTCCCACCTGTGGGCCCCGCCCCGAGGCCCGCCCTAACTCCTGGGGAAGACTTCTCCGCAAGGACGGGGCCTCCCCTGTGACGCCCCGGGGGCCCTAGAGGGGGTCCTACCCAGGCTGAGTTCCACGCCGGGCTCCGCCCCACAGGGGTTCGACTTGCAGAAACCCTGGGCCTGCCTTCCCCAGCCCAGGCTAGGGCACTGACTGGCCCAGTGGTTGTGGGGCGTTTCTTCCTTCACCCCACCAGGCTGCAGGTCCTCGCGGTGTAGCCTGGGAGGGGCCTTTAAGTGACTCTCCGGTTGGAGCGCTCAGTTACCAAGCCTGAGGGTCAGATGGTGAGCCTACCCTGACCTGGCTGTCCCAGGGGGGCGCTTTTCTTGGACTGGCACAAAGGAAGTCTCTGTAACCCCAGGCTGCGCCCGCGCCTCACTAAACTTTAGCCATAGAGCCATCGGAAGTGTTGGGCTAACTGGACCCTTCTTGGCGGGACGAGACTTTAACCCTAAGAGGAAGTGGCCGGCGTGAGGCAGCCCACTGGTCTCCTTGCCTCCTGCCTTCTCCCCCAAGCTCTCTCGGCAGCCCGGATCCTTGAAAACCCAAATCTGCCCCGTGGCTCCTCTGCTACCAGCCCTCCACTCCTTAAAGCCCTTCTCAGCCACCCAGTCACCCAGGATAAGTGCCATCCCTGGGCTCAGCACACAGGCCTCCCTGAGCTCACAGTTCCCTGGTCACAGGATGCTCTTCCATGCTCCCACGTGGCACCTGCTGCTGCCTTCTGGAAAGCCCCTCCCTCCTTCGCACACACCCAGACCCATGCTCATTCTTCAAAGGGATGCTTCTCAGGATCCTCTTCCTGACATTTCTACTGGTTATTTAACCTTTCTGAGTGTCAATTTCCTCATCTGCAAAATAGGGCTCAACTAATCCCCACCTCACTGCGTTATTGTGAGGATCCAATGAGTTGATGTTTGTAAAATGCTTAAGACAGTGCTTGGCATATAGTAGCTGCTCATTGAACAAATTCATCTTACTGTGCTCTAATTACCCATGCACGTGTTGTGAGTTCCCTGAGGGCTGGGCTCTTCCTTTCCTAGCCATGCATGACCCATGGCTGGCACACAGTAGGTGCTGAACCAGTGTTCGTTGGTGAATGAATGAATTTCAGGCAGTGGGGGCGGGGAGAGAAGAGGAGGTCCCTCACTGCGATGGCCACCAGCCCTCATATTTGCCTCATGCACCTTCTAAGTTCCTTCCTCAGTCACCTAGAGCTCCATGGCAACTGGGAGGGACTCGGGATAGATGTTGACCCTATTTTCCAGATAAACCTTTGAGGTGTGAGAGGTGAAGCGATGCCCCCCGGTTACACAGTGAGTGGCAGAGTCAGCACCAGGGTGACCGACGTGTACTTCCTTTAGCACTCAGAGTCCCGTGTCCCAGAAATCCCTCTCATGTCAGGCAAACCAGGATGGTGGGTCACCCTGGACCCAGTGCTAACCCCTAGTCGCTGAGGTCCGCCACCCTCCCCCCAACCCCCGGACCCATCCCTTTATTCCAAAGCTTTTTACTGAGTTTCCTGAAGGGGACATGGGAGTAGGAGACCCACCCTCTGTAGGCTGGGTGTGGTGGCTCATGGCTGAAATCCTAGCATTTTGAGAGACTGAGGCAGGAGGATTGTTTGAACCTGGGAATTGGAGGCTGCAGTGAGCTATCATGAGGCCACTGCACTCCAGCCTGGGTGACAGAATGAAACCCTGTCTCAAAAAAAAAAAAAATCACACTCTCTCTGATTCTGCAAAACGTCAGACTCACAGCATGGTGGGGCTGGGGACAAGACATAGAGGGGCGCTGGCTTGGGGGTGAGGAGTATGACTCGCTTGGTCATGGACTCATGGGCCGCTTCAGAATCAGGCCCTCTGCCTGGCTCCAGGAGTCGAGAGAAGGCCAGTCCCCGCCCTCTGTGACTTGGGCAGCAGACGCAGAGCCAGCAGTCTGGTCCTTGGACAGGGGGCGGAGGGAGTGGTTACCAGGGTTTCTGAAGAGCCCCATCCTGACTTGGCCACTCCCCAGCTGACCTCAGGCCTGTCCCCTGCCCTGGCTGGGCCCTGGCTTCCTCTGTAAAGCCAGGGAGTTGGAGCTGGTCTCTGAGGGCCTGCCCGCCCTGAGGCTCCTGACTGGGGAGCGGAGTTCTGGGAAATGCAGCCCGGGAGAGGAGGCACCAGAGGCCAAGCACGCCTGAGTGAGCGAGGGGGCGCGCCCCGGCCTCACGTGCACAAACAGCAGCTCCATCTTCCCAGGCTACCCTGGCCTGAGCAAAGCCAGCTCCCGCCTGCCTCCTCCTCCTCCTGGGCCACTGTCCAGGGAGCCGGCCTCTCCGCCTGTTCCCCACAGCCCACAGGGGGCCAGAGCCGCAGGGCAGGGAGGGCCTGGGCCGGCCCAGCAGGGGGCCCTCCCCTTCGCAGAGGAGGAGCCTCCTGCTCTTGAGGCCCGGAGCGGCAGCTCTGAAGTTGGCCTGGCTGTGGCTCTGTGGTCAGGGCCAAGTGCTGAGCAAACACCGTTCCTCCAGTCCCTCACCTGCAGCCACTTTAAAGTCATTCCTGGCTGCGCGGGTACCCAGCTGAGCGAGCAAGTGCAGGCAGGGAACAGAGGGCCTTTCCTGGGTCCGGGGATTTGGCGGGCAATGGGACCCCTTGGGGATGAGTTCCTGCCTCCACCCCTTTAGAAATAATTTCTCTCCCTCCATATCCCTGCCAGCCTCAGGAAAGAGCAACCCCAGGACGGGCAGTGGGAGCTCAAAGCCATCTTGGGGTTCTCGCCATTTTCTTGCTGGTTGACCCCAGGTGGGGCCCCCACCTTCTCTGGGCTTCCATTTCCCTCTCCTGGTCCAGACTTGGTAGCTTCCTTCCCTATCTCAGCATCATAGGGGCCCTGTGAGATGGGAACTATGAGTATGTCTGTTTCATGGGGGAGGGAGGACACTGTGGTCCAGACACAAGATGTGCCCAAAGTCACACAAGGCGTGGCAGAGATACTGGCCCAGCCAGGCCTCCTTGGTGAGGAGAGGGGCACAGGTTCCAGGTAACCCTCGCAAGTTACACACGTCACACATTCGTTCCCCTCGCAGACTGTGCTCCTGGCAGGGTGCTCCCGGCACGGTGCTCCTGGAAGAGCTGCTCTAGGATAGCCTGGGAGAGGGCTGTAGCCGTAGGAACCAAGTTTTCTCAAAGTATAGTCCCGGATCCCTAGGACTTTCAAAATGCAAATTTTCTTGGCAAAAAGGGAATTTGAGGAGATAAAGAAAAAAGAAAAAGAAAATGCACATTCTTAGGTCCCACCCCAGACCCGTAACCATAACCACATCCTTATATGAACCATTGCTTTGGGCTCAGGGTCTCAGAAATGCCAGAATTTGGGGCCTGGAACTTTCTAAGGCAGAGGTGGCAAAAGAGGCCGCTGGAGGTGGGGCAGAGCTGAGCCCCGTCTGAGGACATTCCTGCCTTCCGCCTCCCCTCCCCCAAAGTAAACCGGCAGGTGGGAGATGCAGGTGGAACCCAGCTCGGGTTTCAGGCCTGGGGACACTCCTTCAACGCTCTCAGGGACAATAAAATGCTCCCTTTGCCCTGGAAATCTCACTTCTATAAAATCCAAAAGAAGAAATAAGCTTTTATGTCCAAACAAGTTTGTTCCAACTTTATAGTGGAAAAAATATTAACTGAAAACACCTAAACGTCCAACGATGGGGAAAGGTTAACGATGTGACCTGAGCTGAGTGACTCGCCCTGGTTTGAGAAGCAGCGACCCGCTAAAGGGTGGCTTTGGGGTGCATGCAGGGAGCTTTCTGTTGGGGAGGGTTCGAATCCTGCGTGTCCCTCCTGGCCGCCTGACCTGGGGTCTCTGTGCCTTGATGTCCTCATCCATAAACTGGTCCTGCTACCAGGACCTACCTGCAGGCTCGTCGGAGCACTGAGCCAGGTGACACACTGGAGAGCGTCTAGAACAGGGCCTGGAACCTCTGTGTGTCAGCCGTGGGGTCACACTGCGACGTGCTGTCAGGAGCTGAACTGTGTCCCCCCAAACCCAGCCTCAGAGCCTGACCGTGTTTGGAGACAGGCCCTTTAAAGAGGGGATTAAGGTACAATGAGGCCATGGGGGGCCCTGATCCAGTCTGCCTGGTGTCACTATAAGAAGACAATTGAACACACAGAGAGACGTGGGGCACGTCCCTGTGTGAGGAAAAACCCTCAAGGACCCAACAAGGAGGTGGCCATAGGCGAGCCAAAGAGAGGCTTCCGGAGAAACCAACCCTGCCGGCACCCTGATCTTGGACTTCCAGGCCTCAGACCTGTGACACAGTTAAGTTTCCATTGTTCAAGCCACCCAGTCTGTGGTATTGCTATGGTGGCCCTTGTGACCTAGTACCCATGTGTAATGCACAATGGTGACAGAAATGTTTACTAGGGTGCTTCCCGCGTAATTGCATCATGCTCTAACATTAATGTTCCCATGTTGATCTGTCACCCATGAGGAGGGCACTGACCTCCCATTTCAGAGATGACGAAAACTGAGGCTTGGCTAGTGAGGGAGAGGCAGGGACTGCAGCCCCATCGCAGCCTCCCTCCTTGGACAGATTGTGTACTTTTCTGCCTCTGAGCCTGTGCGTGCACTGTTCCGTCTGCCTGGAATGCTCTTCCCGCTGCTGGCCTCTCCGGCCAACTCCCCTTCAGTTCTTCCAAACCCTTCTCCAACGTCACCTCCTCTATGGCCTATGCGACAGCCTGCTTTTGCAGAGGTGCTCCTCTCAGCGCCTGCAGCTGGTCTGCAAGTCACATCCTGCTGCCAAACACCGTCTCTGCCGCAGGTTTATTCCTTAGATAGATGGTGTCGGTGTGTGTGCGTGAGCGCCCTGAGGGCAGGAGCCGGGTCCTCCTCTAATTCCTGGCACCCACAGCCCCAGAGTGGCACTGCCAGACAGTTGGAGGCTGCTGGGTTTGGACTGGAGAGAATATTCCGGCCTTACGAGTGGCTCCTGAGCAAAGGAAGTCTGCTGCCTCCTTCTGGGCGTGCGGACGGGGGCGGGGGGTGACAGATAAAAAAGGCCCACAGTCCCCACTCTGGGCAAGAGGGGTCCTTTGACCCTCCTGGGGGCAGCAGCGGGCAAAAGGGGAGGAGCAGGGCACTGGGTCAGGCTGCCTGGGCCCATTTCCCAGGGCGTGGCCTTGGCAGGGCGCCGCCTCTCTGCGCCTGTCTCCTCCGGTGTGAAATGGGAACGAGCCCTCCCTCAGGTGGGTGTTGGGAGGGTCAGAGAAAGCATGGGGGGCACACCTGGCAGTGTGGGGCACAAAGGGTGGACACTCGATTGCCTCCTGGCTTCGAGGCTGAGGAAGGCAGCAGATCAGAGGCAGACAGCTACTTGTCTAAGCTCGCCCAGTAAGCTGGCTGAAGGTAGGGAGCTGGGTCTCCTTCAGTTAGTAATTAGCAGCTGTGTAGCAGGGGTGTCCTAGCTCCCCAGAGACACTCTGTTGGCGACCAGAAGAGCCTGGGAGGCATGGAGAACGGAGGGCCAGGTTCAGGGTGAATTCCAGTGGGCATTCCCCAAGGGCGAGGGCACCACCTCTAGCTCCCAAGGGCTGCCCAAGACACAGGCATGGCCGAGCCAGCTCTAGCGCAGGAGGCGGCGGTGCAGGGCTCAGGGCCAGGACACTGGCCTGGACGTAAGGCCCTCAGCCTGGTACAGCTATGGCCCCTCCCATTGCGGGAGCTGGGGTCCTTATCCCGGGAAGCCTGGTGTTTCCTGTTTAAGACGTAGCTTAGAGAAGCGGGGCCTGGGGGAAGGGGACAGCGAAGCAGCTAACGCTCCCTGAGCTCCGCTAGGTGCCAGGGCGCTTCCAGTGTGTGTGACCTCACCCGGCAGGGACTCTCATTAGCCCCAATTTGCAATTGGGGCCCAAAATGGTGAACGCCCTGCCCCTGGGAGAAAGCAGTGTAGCTGATGGGCGGAAACACAGACTGTGGAATCAAATCCAAGCTCGGACGCCTAGCTGTGGCAAGTTCTTAAGCTCTCTGAGCCTCGGTTTTCTCATCTGTAAAATGGCGATGGTAACAGTCCTACCTTTGGGTTTGCTTTTACCACTGAAACGTGACGATGCGTGTGACGGCACTCAGTAAGTGCTCGTCGTCCTTATCAGTCCCATTTTACCGTTGGGAAAACTGAGCCTCAGGGTGGTGAAGCAACTTGTCCAAGGTCACACAACGAGATCCGATTCTTCCTGCCCTACTTACATCACTGTGGAGTGGCTGCTGGTGGCTCCCAGCTTCCAAAGGGCTGCCAGGAGGTGGCTGGAGAGATGAGGCTCCTTAGAACCACCAGCGGCCCAGGCTCCTGCAGAGCCACAGGCTCCAGCCCTGGGGGCCAGGGCTCAGGGTCACACCAGCCGCTGGTGTTCCAGGCAGTGGAGAGGAACCGCGGTGGCATGCCTGGAAGCCTTGCTTGTCACGCAGCATCCTGCCCTCCGTGGACATGGCCCCAACATTGTTTTCTGGGCCCTTCCCAGCCCAGGGCTCACACCTGTGGGATTTCCGCAGCCTGGCCAGTTACTTTCAATTTCCGGAGCAGCTTTCCCCAGGCGGCTGGGGTAGGGGCCACGCCGGCCCTGGTCCCCTTGCAGGGGCAGGGACTGCTGGGAAGGCAGTGGCAGCTGCACTGTCAACATCCTCTTGACGTGACAGGTCCTGGCCCCGGGATCTGCCCTCCTCATTCCCTTCCTCTGAAGCCGAGAGAGGAAAGGGCCAAGCCGTGTTTTCACTGTAGGGCTGGCTGCGGTCCGGGCCTTGGCAGCCCTGCTACAAAGGCGCTGTGCTCTCGCGAGGGAAGCTGGATGGCCTGAGGTCTCTTCAGGCTGCCCTGACATCGCTCAGCGAAGACCCGCACTCCCTTGCTCTGGTGTCTCTGGGTCATAAGCTCCCGGAGGGCAGGGCTGGTTTCCCTCCCGTGTTCTGCGCCTTTAGGAGGGACTGGGGTTAGTGATGACCATTCCTTCCTGACGCTTGGAGACGTGCTAACGCTCCTTGTTGGCGCCGGTCCCACCCACTGCCATCCCTCACAGTCTCCTCCGAGAGCTGCTGCCTGGCAGAGGGGAGGGGAGGGTCCCAGACAGGGACGTCCAGGTGCCAGCCCAACGGACCCAAGCTTCCACCCCTGCCTGCTCCCTGCAGGCAACGGGACACACCTGGTATCAGAATAAATGTCTGAAAGCCACACCCTGGGAGGTCTTGGGGCTCAGGGGGAGCCTGTGGCCTGGTCCCTTTTCTGAGCTTCCCAACCTGGCAGCTAAAGGCTTTCAATAGGTGCCAACCCCTTCCACAGCCCTGGAGCCCAGCCTGGCACCCAGAGGGCAACAGAGGGTGACGACGCAGAGCCAGTGGCATCCTGGTGAGGTCAGCACCGTGCAATTGGTCAAACAGGATCACCCAGAGGATTCTGTGCTCACAGCCGGTGACTCACGGCCCTGAACAGCCTCACGGGCAGAGACTGCCAACCTGGGACAGCCGCAGCCACGGGCTCACCTCGCAGGGCAGCGCACCTTTTAAGGAGAGAGAGCTGGGCAGCACCGAGGCCCTGGCCCGGGCCCGAGGTCTCTGCCAGCCCTTCTCCACGCCTACCCAGGGCGGAGAGGTCAGACCCCCACTGAGTTCAAGTTTGGCATTGTCACTTTTTAGACATGACCCTGGGCGAGCCAATCTCTCTGAACCGGTTTCTTTAGTTATAATACGGAAATAATACCTGCCTCACAAGAGTGGAATTAAATGAGGTAATGTGTATAAAAAGTGCTTGGCCAACGGTGCCTTTTAAGGAGCGGCAGCCGGGCTGGGTGGAAAGGGCCGGGCTCTGGAGGCAGGTGCCCGCTCTGTCCTGCCCGCCTTGCTCACGGGTGTCCCTGCAGAAGTGATGCAACCTCTGATCGCTCCTCGTGTAAAATGAGCTGACGTTTCACCGCCGTACCTGCCTCGTTGGCTTGCTGAGATGCAGATCATCCACACGCTTACCAGGTGACAGCAGGTGGCGAGGGCGGTGCTCAGGATCAGGGGCCAGCCCCTCACTGGATTCCTCACCTCGGACAAGCTCTTTAACCTGAGCAGGTCTCAGGGGGAACCCAGGAATGACGACATTACCGCCTCCCCGTGGGAGCTGCAGGTAAGACGCTGGCGCCCGTGGGTGCCTCCGACCACGTGGCTGTCGTCACCATCTTACTCACGCTCTTGGCCTTCACAGAACGCTCACTAGATGAGTTTCCTTCTCCACTGATGCTGGTCGCTGGTTTGTCCGTCTCCATGCGCCTGTGACAGGTCCTGGGCCTATAGTCTTCCAGAGGCCACAGGCCCCTCTTCTGAGCCAACCCAACTCTCCTGTACCAGTCATGGCAGCCTTCCAAAGGTGCCCAAGACTCGCAGGAAGCTGGTACCTCATCCAGGGACCCGAGCCAGAATGGCAGCCTGGCCGTAGGAGGGGGCAGAGGGCAGGCTTTCCTGGTTGGCAAGCCTGGTTGCCCCAGCAAACTCCTCCCTGGCCAAGGGGAGCTGGCGACCAGGAAAGGTCGTCTGATCTCGAGGCCCAGGAGTTCCTGCGGCACATACAGGAAGGACGGCCTGAGCCCTGGGGGCGCCAGTCAGTGGAGGCGGCCCCGGGAGGACTGAGGAGATCAGCTGCAAGAGCCCAGGCTCCAGAGGCAACCTGAAACCCTAAATCTGCATCCCGCACGCCTCGCTGCCTTCATCTGGGTGACAAGGACAACAGCCTCTTACCTTGTGAGGGCACGAGGACCATGTGTGTGGTGTCCCCAGAACAGCAGCCTCCACTGACAAGTTCCTAACAGGAGGGGCCGGTTAAGGGGGGGCAGGGGCAGAGGAGGAAACAGGGACAGTGGCTGAGTCTCCGGGAAAAGGGTCCCAAGTGCTCTGAGCCCAGACAGAACGGGAGTTGTCAACAGTGCAAACCTCTAGCTTTACTGATCTGAACTGTTCGCAGTTAAGCCTCCTGCTCAGAGAACCAAAGGGACAGCTAGTGAGGGAAGCTGGTGTCTGGAGCCTTCGAGAGTCAAGGACCTCCAGGGCTCCCCCCCGCCCCATGCTTGTCCTCTGGCCTCGTGCCTGGGAGGAAAGGTGGGAAGGGAAAGAAGAGGTGGCACTTTTGGGGCGTGGGGGATAGGGTGGCTACTGGATTTTTTTGGGGGGGTGGCCCAGGCCAGTTCTTCATAGCAGGAGGAAGAAGGGATCACATAAAGTTCTTTATTACAGACCTACAAAAAATGAGAGAATTATGTATTACTCTCACTTGTTTGGGATTCTTCTTTCTTTGTTATTCTTTTTACAAAACTGCAGCAGGAAAGAAAGACGCGGGAGGCAGAGGTTCACATCAGGAGGGACCAAGGAGGTGAGGCCCGAGGTGTTGCTGAGACCAGGAACGCTGCAGCTGGCCCGGGCTCTCCCCAAGCACCCAGGGAACTGCGACAAGCCCTAGAGGGAGCAGACAAGAGAAGCCGGGTGGGAAGGCGCTGTCCCCAGGTCAGCAGCAGCACCACTCCTCTGACGGCCACCCTGGCCACCCAGCGGCTTAGGAGCCTGTGTGGCTTCACATTTGGAGGCTGGTCTCCAAAGCACAGGCCCACAGGGGCCAGAGGGAGGGAGGTGGCAGGAAGGGCCAGCACACAAGGGCTGTGAGTTCTATGGGGGTCCCTCCCCGGGACCACGGGGGTCCCAGGCAATCAGGACTCTTCCCTGCTTGTCAGCCAATCAGCTTCTTCAGGAAGGCCTCCAGCTGGTCCTCATCCTTGATGCCCACAAACTTGTCCACCACGTCCCCGTTCTTGATGGCCAGCACGGTGGGCACCGCTGACACCTGGATGGAGGGGACAAAGGAGTCGATGTCACTGGGAGGTGACCTCTTCTCAACTGCCATTCCCGATCCTGTGTGGGGAAGGCTGGTAGCTTACCCAGGGCAGTGACTGCCCAAAGCCACGGGTGGGCGGGGCCAAAGGAAAGCGGCCCCTCCCCTGGTGCAGGGGCACGGCAAGGCCCAGAGGCCCACCCACCGGAGAAACTTCTTCCACTGCGGGCTCTCAGGAGTGCCCTCCCCCCTCAACCGCGAGACTGAGTCACAGGCCCAGTGGTTTGGCTGGAATGACAGGGGAGATGAAAATAACCCACGCAGCTGCAGGCCAGGGCTGGGGGAGGGACTGAGGGGCAGCCTGGCCCCGGGGAGACAGAGCTGGGGGAGTCCAAATCCAGGCTTTGCACTCACTAGCCAGGGGCTTGGCCAGGTCACAGCACCTTTCTGAGCCTCAGTGTCCTCTTCCTTAAAACAGGGATAACGTCTACTTTGAGGGTTTGGCACAGGGATTAAAGATTCAAGAATGAGCCGAGTGCTCGCGAACTCAGGCGCCGCTGACCCGATCCGTCTCCTGCCCTCCAGGTTGACCGGGGCAAGCCACTCCTTCACTCTAAGTCTCAGTGCTCCCATCAGCAAGGCGGAGACGCTAACGGTGCTCACTGCAGGGTGTGAGGGCCGAATGAGATCACGCAGGGCGAGACTCAGCACAGCGCCTGGCAGTAGCAAGCTGGTTCTATGCCTGGTATACAGCAGGCACTCACCAGATGCTGGCT
The DNA here is from genome assembly GCA_963575035.1 of Avahi laniger. Classification (NCBI taxonomy): domain Eukaryota; kingdom Metazoa; phylum Chordata; class Mammalia; order Primates; family Indriidae; genus Avahi; species Avahi laniger. The sequence goes on from CAUYSK010125477.1 coordinate 16,517, forward strand.
GCAGAGGAAAAGTGTAACGTGGAGCCCCGAGAGAGCCACGTTAGCTTGCTGCCCCGAATGGCTAACAGGGTCCAGAAATTCACCGACTCCTACTTTACAGTGTGGGAGGAGGACTCAGCCATACACGATCTGACGCTTATACTGGCGGTTGGAGGCAGATGGGAAGAGCATTCTTTGTCTACGAAGCATTTCCTGGGCTCTCTCGGGGACCCGTATAGATTACTCGGAACGCAGACAAGGCCGCAGCTGGAGGTCGCTGCTGCCCGGGCTCCCTGCCTGGCATTCGTGGGCACTTGAGCAAACGGTATACACAGAACAAGATAAACAGGTTTTCTCACATACGAGTCAACTACAAAGTATCAACAGCGATGGACACAGGCACACCGGGTCTTCGCACACGCCCAGCGCTGCCCTGGCGCGAGTCATCCGGAGAAGCCAGGTTTAAGACTTAGAATGTTCACAAAACTGCACACGGTAGTTACAAAGGAAAGAAAGAAACACAGGGCGGACTGGCCGATCTCACAGTCCTCACGCGCTAACTTTATGGGGCAGGCCCCGCACCCCACTCCTTTGTCTCCCCACGGACTCTGGGGATAAACAGCAGGTATGATGAGAGTCCCTGCCCCTGCAGTGCCACAGGCCCCTTGGAGGACTGACCAGCGGCTGATGTGGGTGGCAACCGACACACTGCCCAGAAGGGATGTGCTCACAGGACCGCCAGGCATTGGGCTGACCACACGTGTCACTGCTCACCACTCCCCCCCACCCCACTGCTCGGCTGCTGTCCTTGTCACAGACTCTGGCATGGGTGGTGGCATGAAGTGCCAAGTGTTCAGCGTGTGGCTGGCCCCGTCTCCAGGCAGAGCAAGGCCCGGCAATGCTCTGTGGCGCTGCTGAAGCCACCAGGGCCTTCACGGGGTGTCCTCCTGCGCCCTCTAGTGGTCTGCAGAGGCAGCGGGTGCCTCGAAGCTGCAACCTCAAGTGGGGCACAGAGCTCAGCTACCGGCTTCCAACCTCGCACTTAGTGGATACCATCCTCCCGTTCCCTTAACTAAAATAAATCCTTTAAGACACTGTATAAGAAGTGGTCTAACTTTTTTCATGGGTCCTCTAAGCAGGACTCAACTCACCAGGGTGGCCTGGAGAGTGGACTTAGTTTCTAAGAATTCCAGATGAAGGCCGCTCATGATTTCAGCCGTGCACACCTCTGCACTTGCCTGTACACGCAGGGACCCTGCTGGAGTCATGTGTACAGCAGACACACTGCAGGTGTACTTTTATGATGACCAAGCTCTAGTCACTACGGATCAAGGGGATTTTCTGAAGTCTGACCTTCACACACACACACACACAACATGCCCGGGGCTTGCAGGAAGCCCGGTTTCCAGGACACTGCAGAACACCCCCAGGGAGGAAGCTGTGGCTTTGCTGCTCCTGAGTTTGGCTCGCGAATCAGATCTTGCAAACACTGCCTTAAATGGAAGCGCACAGGTCCTTGGCACATTCTTCTGGAATGTCCGTGTGAGAGAGGCAGCCATGGACCAAGAATTCAGCTCCTTTCTCAATTCTGGCAGGACTGAGGGAACCGAGGGGCTGCAGAAAAGATGTGCTAAGATGTGCTGCCTGTCCTCCTGCTCCCTGAAGCCACCTGGAGCCTCCTATCTGTGGCTGGAGACCCTGAGAACTCAGAGCAGGAGTGTGTGTGTGTGTGCATGTGTGCACAGTCTTTTCCTACTAACCCACACCGGCCCACAACGCCACTGAGCCCAGCGGCCCTGCCAGGTCTTCTCCTGTCTCGTCCCAACTTCATCCATTCATTAACTCGGCTAAGGAACTATCAAGGGAAGGCACAGTGCTAGGTGCTGCAGGACAGCAGCAACCTCCTCCTTGGAAGGTTGATTGCAGGTTAATTAACACAAAGGAAAGTATCACTATCACATATCGGGTGTCTTTTAAGTGTGAGGGATGATACTAAGCACTTGCATATGCTGTTTCATAAATTCCTGTCTCTAGGCAGAGCCATTTTAGAAACGAGAAGACTGAAGCTCAAAGGCTGAGTCAGTGTTCCGAGACGACGGAGCAAGTTCAGTGGTGGAGCTGGGATTTGCCTTCGCTGCCCACAGCATCAACCCGTGCTGTGCCCAGCAGGGTGAATATGTGAGAAAACATTAAAAGGATTCCATGCTTCAAATGAGAGATGCCAAATGTCTTATCAAAGCTTTTACATACAAGAGGGTTCTTGGAAAAACTATTATTGAAAAAATCAAATCCAACTAATGACATTCTGGAAAAGGAGACAGTAAATAGATCAGTGACTGCCAGGGGTTGGAGGGAGGGAGGAATAGGCAGACCACAGAGGATGTCTAGGGCAGTGGAACTATTCCGTATGATATAATAACGGTGGATACATGTTCTTACACATTGGTCCAAACCCACAGAACATACACCATCAAGAGTGAACTCTAATGCAAAACATGGGTGATAATGACTGTCAATGCAGGCCAGGCACGGTGGCTCAGGCCTGTAATCCTAGCACTCTGGGAGGCCGAGGTGGGAGGATTGCTTGAGGTCAGGAGTTCAAGACCAGCCTGAGCAAAAGCGAGACCCCATCTTTACCAAAAATAGAGAAAATTAGCTGGGCATAGCGGCGGGCACGTGTAGTCCCAGCTACTGGGAAGGCTGAGGCAGGAGCATCGCTTCAGCCCAGGAGTTTGAGGCTGCGGTGAGTTGCGATGATGCCATCTCACTCTACCCAGGGTAAATGAGTGAGACTCTGTCTCAAAAAACAACAAAACAAATGACTGTCAAAGTAGGTTCATCAGTTGTAACAGACATACCGCTCTGGCAGGGGATGCTAACGACGGGGGTGGCTATTCATGTGTGGGGGCAGAGGGTGTATGAGAAATCTCTGTACCTTCCTCTCAATTTTGCTGCAAACCTAAAATTGCTCTAAAAGATTAAAATCTTTAAAAAAGCCAAAAAGATCAGTGGTTGCCAGGAGTTCAGGGGGGTGGAGAGGAAAGAGAGATGAGCTGCTGGAGTACAAGGGATGTGAGGGCGGTGGACGTGCTCTGTGTGATGCTGTGATGATGGACGCAAGCACCGAACATTGCGGAGTGAACCTCTGGCTGACGAGCAGTCCCTGCTAAAAACAGCAGGTGAGACGGGGGCTATAAAATAGCAGCCTGAGCGTGTTACTCACCTTGACTCTTAGCTCAGTGGGGATGGCAATTGGCGCCCAGTTTTTTAAAATAAAATAAAATAAATAAAAGGGCAGGCCCTCCCCATAGGTCAGCACCGGGCTTTCAGAACTTCTGCTTCTGGGCCAGGCGTGGTGCCTCACGCCTATAATCCTAGCACTTTGGGAGGCCAAGGTGGGAGGATCGCTTGAGGCCAGGAGTTGGAGGCTGCAGTGAGCTATGATCGCACCACTGTACTCCAGCCTGGGCAACAGAGTGAAACCCTGTCCAAAAAGAAAGAAATAAAGAAGAATAGAACAGAAAAGAGAAAAGAAAAAAAGAAAGAAAGAAAGAAAAGAAAGAGATCTTCTGCAGGTTGGCCCAGGACCCCAAGCCTTGGCATTACCTGGGAGCTTGTTAGAAATGCAGAATCTTGGGCCCGTCCTGGTTTTTAGCAACATCCAGGTCATAGTCATGTTTGAGAAGCACTTATTTAGAACACTTTCAAAATAGGGGAAATGGGAGGCACAGTCAACGGATTGTCTATGAGGTTATACAGAACATTAGAAAGAAAAAACATTCAAATAAAAAAACCCAAATGAGTTGCCCCAAAGGGCAACAGTGGTGGTCCTTGGATGATCAGATTACAGGTGACTTTCCCTATTACTGTCACTTGGCTGTGCTTTCGAATGCTTCTTAAAAGGCACTCATTTCCATAAGATGAAAAAATAAAAGGATAAAACCTCCAAGTGAGGGTGAGGTCAGAAGTTGGGCATAAAAGCTCAAGGGCCACACATGGTCCCCTCTGTCCCTGCCTTTCCCCCAGGAGCTGGCAAGGTCCGAATGTCAGGAAAGAGGCGGGGAGAAGGGAGAGCTTTGCACCCGCCACGCCTGGGGAGTGCAGGGATGGGCAGGCAGGGATGGCACACTGGAACCCCGAGGCCCCGAGGGACTTTCACTCCCTCCCCCTCGGGGCACAGCGAAGTTCTAGGGTGGGGGCTGTTAGAAGCACAGAGTGGTTCAGGGGAGGAATTCGCGTGAGGAGGGAGACGCACCCGAGGGTGTGTGCCGAGGTAGGACGGGGTGTCAGGAGAGCTTGGGGAGAAGTGCCTGATTCCCTGAATGTGATTCAAGGCAGTTTTTCCAACAAGTTCATCCAACATTCGGAAAAGGATTTGGGGCCTTCAAGGAAGCTGTCAGGGAGGAGGGGCGGTGGTACTAAGGATCTCTTAGTGGAACTTTTTTCTCAAGCTCTCTAGAACAAGTATGGCAGAAGGCAGGCAGGAAGGGGGTCGGAAGGGTCAGGAAGAATCCTGTTGGAGCTTCCTGGGCCCTGCAGTGAGGTCAGCCCAGGGTTTGGCAAAACAAGGAGGTTGAGATCAGGTGACATGGGCCCAGTGGCCTTTCTGTGTGACCAGCACAGCACCTGGACGGTGGACAGAGGGAGGAGGGGAGAGAAGACCCCACAAGAGGAATCCCCTCTCCCTGCACTTTCCGGGCTCGCCCGCCAGGTGCCCAGGAATGCAGGTGGGGATGGTCTGGGCACTCCCCCGCCATGGGACCACTGCTGGCAGAACCCGGGGTTGTCCTTGCATCTGTACCAGTTCCCACAGTCCCTGGAACGTGACTGGCCCTCGGAGGTGTCTGCTGATAAGTTACATTGGCTGACGCTGAAACTGTCATGTCTGGCAGTGCCAGGAGGAGGCCTGAGACATCTGAGGCCTGCCCATAACCCCGCGGGAGGCTCTAGAAGCTCCAGCCTGATGATCACACCCTTGCACCCAAAGCTGCTGCAGGCCCCAGGGTGAGGGATAGACAGGGAGGGGAAAGCTCGGAGTATCTCAATGGCCGAATGACCATCAGCAGTAGTCACCAGAGGATTTGTCTGCCCAGCATCTATTTCCTCTGTTCCTAGTGAGGGCAGCTTGATTTTCCCTTGGGTAATCACCCTCCACTCCCTGCCCAGTTCAAGGGCCAGCCAGCCTGTTCTCACCCCTGCCCGCACCCCTACCCATTTCCTGCCACGGGGGACTGTTTAAAGGATGGGCATCTCCATTTGAGCTGGTCTAGTGAGGGTCAAGTCTGGACTTCTAAACTCCGAGGAAGAAACAGGCCCTTCTTTCGGTCACTTGTTACCCAGAGGAAGGAGGAGGGAGGGGTGAAGGCTCACTTTGGCCAGATCAAGACATTTCAAGAAAACCAGAAATCTGGATTTTCACATGACGTCTCCTGAGTTTTAAATATCAGCACCTGGTCCCATCACTTTTTTTTTTTTTTTTAGAGATAGTCTCACTGTGTTGCCCGGGTTAGAGTGCCGTGGTGTCAGCCTAGCTCACAGCAACCTCGAATTCCTGGGCTCAAGCGATCCTTCTGCCTCAGCCTCCCGAGTAGCTGGGACTATAGGCATGCACCACCATGCCTGGCTAATTTTTTCTATATATTTTTAGTTGTCCAGCTAATTTCTTTCTATTTTTAGTAGAGTCAGGGTCTCGCTCTTGCTCAGGCTGGTCTCGAACTCCTGAGCTCAAACAATCCACCTGCCTCAGCCTCCCAGAGTGCTAGGATTACAGGCGTGA
>CAUYSK010125483.1:0-11034 GCA_963575035.1 Avahi laniger
AGCAGCAATCTATGACCCCAAAGAGGGCTCTCACCAGAATCTGTCCATGCTGGGACCCTGATCTCAAACTCTCAACCTCTAGAACTGTAAGAAATAAATGCCTGTTTTTTATGTGCCCCCCAGTCTATGGTACTTTTTTACAGAAGCCTGAATGAACTAATATAGCTTCTTTTCAGATTTCCTGATTTCAGAATCCTAGATCCATTTATTGAAGCTAAACTTGTCCTGCTCGAGTCATGACAGTCCTCCCTGACCATCCACTCTTGCCTTCAGCATGGCTGGATGAGTCTGCCTGTTGGTAAACGTGGATCTCTCTCTATGCTTTGCATCACTACAATTTTAGCAGATACTGCATCACTCTTAGACCTGTTTGGGTTTTAAACATTTGGAAAAAGTGAATCTTGTTTGTTGCTAGAGAATCTGTACTTGGTTGGCACACTGGTGTTCAAAATGGAAATGGAAGGCAGAATTCGAGTATGCGAACATGTGTGTTTGTGTGCTAGTTTCTGTTCATCTGCCATTCTTCTCCCATTAGCAAAATTTCTTCACCTCTGATTTCTCCTGCTCCTTGTATGTTCTTTCATTGTTTTTCTTTGTCTTATTTTACTGAGATATGGCAGATGCACCTCTTATGTGATACAATCAGGAACACTGACTGGTAAGGTCACTAAAAGATTAAAAGCCTCTGTAAGACAATTATTTTAAACAGATTTTTGCTAAATCTGTGGGTCAAGGTCATTTCTTGGAACGGGGTCTGCTATTTGAAATGTGAAATAATCTTGCACAAATAGTGCTGACATTGTGTTTTCTAGAACTGTAGTCCCCAACCCCGGGGCCATGGCACGGTCCATGTCTGTGGCCTGTTAGGAAACTGGCTGCACACCACAACCTGAGCTCCTCACCACCACCTCTCCACCCCCCTACACCCCGACCCCTCCACCCTGGTCTATGGAAAGATTGTCTTCCATGAAACTGATCCCTGGTGCCAAAAAGGTTGGGGGCCACTGGTCTACATTTTTTAGTTTGTTTCCTTAAAAATAGAGAAAGAAATTTAAGACACTAAGGACATCAATGAGGCAATCTATAGATAGTCTATTTTGAGATTTCTACAATTTTTTTCATTTTTTTACTACTATGCATAGATTATTCAGCAATGTGTTTAGTAACTTGATATATTGAGTGTTTGCAAAATATTCAGTTTAGCTTTCATAGAAATAACTCTCTTTCCCTCTAGTCAATAATTTAAATAACATTTAATTGAATTTTGTAATTGAAATAATAGATTCAAGTGAATAATCAAGTTTTACCCAGGGCAAAGAGATCTTACTATTAGTAAGCAGAGTAGATTATGCCTTAATCTGAGTATTCATAGACATGAGTGTCAGCACTAACATTTTTTTGCTTTTTAAATATTTTTTGTTTTTTAAAACTTTTAAAAAGTTTGTATAAAAAACTACAAAAATTGGCTGGGCGTGGTGACTCATACCTGGAAGGCCAAGGCAGGAGGATCATTTGAGCTCAGGAGTTCAAGACCGGCCTGAGCAAGAACGAGACCCCTTCTCTACTAAAAATAGAAAGAAATTAGCGGGACAACTAAAAATATATAGAAAAAAAATTAGCCGGGCATGGTGGTGCATGCTGTAGTCCCAGCTACTCGGGAGGCTGAGGCAGGAGGATCGCTTGAGCCCAAGAGTTTGAGTTTGCTGTGAGCTAGGCTGATGCCATGGCACTCTAGCCTGGGCAACAGAGTGAAACTCTGTCTCAAAAAAAAAAAAAAAAAGAAAAAAGAAAACTACAAAAATCATAAGTGTACATCTTAATAATAGTCATAAAATAAACAAAACAAAATAACCATCACTTCGGTCAAGAAATAGAGTGATATCAGTACTTCATAGACTATATTCTACACTCTTGTGATCACTATCTCTTTCTCTCTCTCTCTAGCTACCAGGATCCTACCTCCTAATGTCTCATGTTCTTTTTCCCTGATTTTGAACTTGATACAGGCAAATTATACAGTCAGAATATTTTTATAAAGGAAATTCAAAGGTGCAAGTTAATTTATCAAGTTAATTAAACAATGGTTGTAGCAAAAAACATTTTTCAGGGGATACTTCTTACCCCAGTATCCCCAGATGGATGATTCACTACTCCCCAATAAATATAAAATAACAAATACAAAATAAGCAGCAATAATATAATAAGTTAGCATTTTTATCAGTAAGGATCACCTTTTCATCCCAATTACAGTTCATGTGAGAGTGCAGAGAAGTGACCATTTTCCTATACCACCTTTTGGTGGGTAATAATAGCACTTGGAAGATTGTACCAAAATATCAAAAATATTCAAATCCTTGATCAAGTTATTCTACGTCTGGAAATTTAAGGAAATAATCAAATGTGTGTAAATTATGAGCAAGTATTGAAAATTTAATTTAGAAAATCGAAAAATACCAAATGGTTAGATAAATCATGGTTTAGCAACAAAGACGACCCAAAAAAAATAGAAAAAATATTTAAGGTGGGCCCTGGTAACTTTTGCGATATATTGTTACTTAATTAAAAGTAGAGTATAAACCTGTGTGCTATGTGTGGGGGTTGTCAAGAAATTGTGTTTGTTCCCCAATATTTACCCCAAATCTACAATTTGTCTCTGACCCCAGCCCCAGCATTTGGAAAGCCAAATAGCTGAATTTCTACATCAGTGTCATTTTCAGCATCCTAAATTGATGCATGATCAAACTCTGTGATTGCCTTGGTTATATATTATATAATTATCCTTAGCTGAATAACAGCCCTGAAATGTATTCCAAGAACCGTGAATGTTATCGTATCTGGCAAAAGAAAGTTTGTAGATGTGATTAAATGAAGAATCTTAAGATTATCCTGGATTATCAGGATGGGCCCTATGTGAAATCACAAGAGCTTTCATGAGAGGAAGGCAAAGGAGATTTGTAGAAGGCGATGTGACCACTGAGCTAGATGCTCTGCTGCTGGCTTTGAAGCTGGTGGAAGGGGCCAAGAGCCAAGCAATGCCAGGAATGAAGCTCTGTGAACTGGAAGAGGCAGGCAATGGATTCTCCCCTATAACCTCTTAGGGAGCACGCCCTGTTCCCCTCTTTGGTATTGACCAGTGCAACTGATTTCAGATCTCTGGCCTCTAAAATTACCAGAGAAAAAATGTGTGTTGTTTTATGCCACCAAGTTTGTAGTAATTGTCACAGCAGCTATGGGAAACTACCCAATGAAAGCTCAAGTTCAAGGATGCCAAAAAGTACATGGTATCATTGATCATGCACTAGTCATCCTGTCTGTAGTTCAGGCTTATTGTTACTGTCTAAATATTCTTATTCCAATGAAGGGAAGCTTCCTATCTGTACCCTGCAATGAAAAATTCCTCGGGTGTTTTATGTCTTGAAGATCTTTCAGTTTTAGTATATTTATTATATTGCAAAAGTAAAATGTGATAAATAATGACATTTGTGAAGGTGAGTATTTTTTGTAGTAATCACTTTATTTGGATAATGTCAAACTTTAGTTTGCATTGGATTGCTTGCATTTGTTCCCACATTTTGCGTTATATACACACACCCAGATCTATAACCACAATCCAAATTTGTCTTCCAGACCCTGGGTTTACATTTCAACTCCTTGTTGGATACCTAAGCTAAATGTCACACCTGTCATGTAGCTGGATTTGCAAACTTTAGAGCCTGCATATTTGTTTTATGTGGACTGAGCAATATTATACAAATTAGAACCATTTACATAAAACCTCAGATTTTAACTTCTTAAATATCAGAAGATGTGAAGAGTGTGGTTTTTGGCTGTTTGTTGCTCATTGGAATCACCTGGGGGAATTAAAAATAAAATAAAACAAAACAGAGAGTCTGATTCACTAGGAGTGGTTTGAGCCCAGGTGCATTTAAAGTGCCTCGGGTAGTGCTAACATGTGGTCAGCTGCCAAAACCACTGAAGCAGCTCTGGCCTCCATTGCCTCACGATGCAACCAGCTGAAGCTGAGTAGTAGAGGTTCTCAAAGTTTGAGCAGCATCCACATCACCTGGAGACCTTTTAGAAATGCAGTTTTAGGCTGCATCTTAGACTTACAGCATCAGAAACTCTGGGGTGGGGCCCAGCAACCTGTGGTATAGCAAGCCCCACAGGAGATTCCGGTTCAAGCTCAGGTTTGAGAACTGCACCACAACATAGACCTCCACCTGGAACGATTACTCATCCTAGCCTGCTTCCACTCCAAGTTACCTACCTAGTCCTTTGGTTTCCATTTTAAGACCCCTAAATGACCTCATTATCATTTCCCCAAACTTAATCTTTTTCTTGAATGTGCTGTTTCTGGTGATAACACAACAACACCAACCAAACTTCAGGCATTGGTGATTTCTTTGCCTTTTTCCTATAAAACTTTTAATTTTATTTAATGAAACAATTGATACTTTCAACCTTCCAGTGTCCTGAAATTTCAGGTCTAGATTTTAAATGGCATGTAGCTGGAGTGCTTTGTAATCAAACCTGAGAGTTTCTGCCTTCATCGTGTATTTACGTTTAGTGTTTAATTTATGTTTAATATGTATTTAGTGTATATGTATGTTTAGTCCTTTTTATAGCTATTGTGATTGCCGATATAGTTTGTATTTTCTGTATGTCCTTAGACCAGTTCAGATTAGATTTTGCTGCCCATGATGGAAAACCCAAAATAAATACTCAAGATGGAAATTAATTTCTCTTTCACATAAGCAGAGAATGTAAGTAGGTCATCCAGGGCAACTGTGGTGGCAGAGTGGAAAGACACAGAGGCTCCTTCCAGCTCACTGCTCTAGCATCCCTAAAGCGAGACTCTTAGCCTCCTGACAAGAGAAGGCTGCTAGAACTCCAACCATTGCGTTCAAATTCCAGGTTCAGAATGCGGAAAGGAGAAGAAATGTGCGAAAGGTCTAGGGTTTTTCAGGGGGTTTCTCTGGAGTCTGGAGCTCATTGACCAGAGCTTAGTCACATGTCCACACCTAATTGTAGGGAAAGTAAAGATTGTTAGCTTTTTGTAGGCAGCCAGGCTCATAGTGAAAAATCATTGGTTGTGTTTTTAAGAAGGGAGGGAAGGACGAGTATCACAGAGGTAACAGCAGTTTCTGCCCCACACTCTTCTTCTTGCCTGTCTTCTGTTGTGTTGATTATAATTTCTTTATTCCTCTTTTTTCATCTCTTGTTGGAGAGAAATATTTTCTATTTTTACTTATTAACTTAATAATTTTAATTTACTTTTCAATATGTATAAATGCAATCATTATCTCTCTTTCTTACAAAGAATTCAAGGATTTTTTGAACCCTTTATCATCGATTCTCTAGTCCTGGTCTATATGTTATAGCTGTCTGTTATGTATTTTTGTTCCACTTTGATTACTATCCCCCAAGTTAGTCATAATTATATCATTATTATTTTATTCAGTCAATTTCTATTTATTAAAATATTTCTTTGCTTGTTGTTCATTCTTTAATCTCAGTCATTCCTCTGGGTTTAATTTTCTTCTTTGAGAGGTTCACATTCTTGACCAGTCTTGTCAGGAGATTGTTAATTTTTTTAATTTTTTAAAGAATTTTGAGCTTTGTTGACCCTCTTTCCTGCTGTTGCTTTGTTTCTCATTAATTTCTGTTCTTATTATTTCCTTCATTATTTTCTTTAGGTCAAATTGTTATTCCTTCTTGATTCTTAGATCATTTGATTTTCAGCTTTTTTAAAAATTTAAAGCTCTAAATTTCTTCCGAAGCATGTCTTTAGCATCATCTACAATTTGGGATATGGTATTTTCTTTTTCACTTAATTCAAAATACTCTCTAATATCCATTGTGATTTCTTTCTTGATTCATGTGTTATTTTGATTAAATTTCTCTATTGACCAGCGATAAATAACTTCAAAATATTTGTAGGCTATAGTGGCAAGGCTGTTTTAATGCACTTACAAATTTAGAATGAACATATATACATTAAATGGCATATGTAGATCCCATTTATTTCTTCTCTAATTTTTTTCAATAATATATTTTGTATTTTTTATATTTAGTATAAGCAATATACTTGATTTGGATTTTTTTTCTAAACTTATTAAGGTATACTTGACAAAAAAAATTGTATATATTTAAGGTGTACAACATTGTATATTGATACATGTATGCATTATAAAATGATACATCAAACTAATTAACATATAATTATGAAATTAATTTATTGTTCTGTTAGCTTGAAATTATATATTGTCTTTACTATTATTTTAATGGTTATTCTAGAAATTACATGTATTTTTTACTTATCAAAGTCTAAAATTAATTAGTATTTTTACTTTTTTCCTCAGCAAATCCAAATACATTAGAATATTTACATTCCTCCCAACATACATGTCATTATTGTTGGATATTTACTTGAATGTTTGAATGCATTGGAAATTAAGTTTTTCACTCCAGATATATTTCAATCATTTTTCTGTGATGAGAACACTTATTGACTCTCTCAGCAAATTTCAGATATGCAATATGGTGTTATTAACTATAGCTACCATGCTGTGCATTAGATTTACAGAGCTTATTCATCCCATATAACTAATCTTTGTACCCCTTGACCAACATGTCCCCATATCCCCCACTTCCCAACAGCTGGTGACCAACATTCTTCTTTCTGCTTTCATGAGTTCCACTTTTTTAGATTCCAGATATAAGTGAGACCATGCAGTTTTTATCTTTCTGTGTCTGACTTCTTTCACTCAGATCCATCCATGTTGTCACAATTGGAAGGATTTTCTTCTTTATAAAGGCTGATAATATTCTGCTGTATATATATTCACGTTGCCGTTATCCACTCATCCATCCACCCACACTTTAGGTTGTTACCATATCGTGGCTATTGTGAATGATGCTGCAATAAACATGGGTGCAGATGTCTCTTCAAGATACCAATTTTATTTCCCTTGGATATACAGTAAATCCTCAATTAAAGTCATCTTAGGTGCTCGGAAACAGTGACTTTAAATGAAATGAAGCATAATGAAACCAATTTACCACAGGCTAATTGTTGGAAATAAGAGTTAAGCTCCTATGGCACGTATCTGGTCACAAAAATATCACCAAACTTCTAAATAAAGACAAAAGCAAACGCTTCTAATATTAAACATTGAAATAAATGTGAGCTACATGCACATTTAAGAAAGATTAATACAAACAAGTAAGATGATGATTTACCCGCTTAGTCCAGTTCAGTGTTGCCAGTGGCAGGAGCCCAGTCCAGCAGCTCTGGTTGCAAGGCCGCAGCTGACACGGGACCAGACGCCATCCCATAGCGGGGTGCACTCACACAGACGCCGTCACTCACCCTTACTGGGACCGTGTAAACACACTGCTTCACCTGAGGCGCACAGCTTTGGGAAGTGGCAGGGAACGCATGCAGACATGGGGAGAATGTGCAGACTGTACACAGAGAGTGGCCCCGGACAGGAATTGATTTTTTTTCTCTCTTCAATGCTATAATGAAGCCAGGTTTAAAAAAAACATGTAACTGGAGGACCTTCTGCATATCCAGAAGTGGGTTTACTGGATCACGTGGTAATTCTAAGTAAGTAACACTTTGCGGTTTTCACTGTACAGGTCTTGTACCTTATCTTTTGTCAGATCGGTACCTAGTTTCATAGTTTTTATGCTATTGTAAATGGAATTTTTAATTTCAATTTTCAATTGTTTGTTGCTAGTATGTATAAGGCAATTGATTTTTGTATATTGATCTTATATCCTGAAACATTGCCAAAATCACTTATTAGTTCTATTATCTTTTTTTTTTTTTTTTGCTGGATTAAGATTTTCTATATGGATGAATACGTCATCTGCAAACAAAGAATATCTGCAAACAAAAAATACCATTTCATGATTTATTTATTTTATTTACTTCTTCCTTTTCAATCTGAATGTCTTTTTTATTTTCTTTTCTTGCCTGGCCACATTATCTAAAATCTGCAGTAAAATGTTGAATAGAAGTGGTGAGAGGTAAACATCCCTATTTTCTTTTTTACCCTAGGAAAAAGCTTTCAATCTTTCATTATTATAATTTAGCTACAGATTTTTCTTGGATGCCCTTTATGAGGCAGAGAATGTTCATATTCTAAGTTTGTTGAGAGTTCTTTTATTTTAATCAGAAATGGATGGTGAATTTTGTCAAATGGCTGTTCTTCATATCTTGAGATATCACATGATGAGTTGCATTGATTGATTTTTAAGTTAAACCAACCTTCCATTCCTGGAATAAATCCTACTTGACCATGAAGTAGTACCCTTTTTATATACTTTTTGAATTTGTTTGCAAAAATTTTGTTAAGAATTTTTTTATTTCTGTTTCAGAAGAATATTAATCTGTAGCTTTCTTTTTCTATAATGTCTTGGTCCAGATATTTAATCAGGATAATCCTGGCTTCGTTGAATGAGTTCAAGTACCTCTTTTTCTTTAATTTTCTGGAAGCGTTTGTGCAGATTTTGTTGTTGCCAATTGAACAGCAAATCCAGTGTTGCTTTTGTTTTTTTTTCCATCTTGGCTGGAAGCAGAAATCTGCTCATTTATTTGCCTCTAAATCATTTTTTAAAAAAAATTAATACATACACATAATCTACAAATTCAAGTAGATCTCAAACAGGTATCGAAATACAGACATTGTAATTATATTCTTTATACAATTATTCCAATATATTAGTTTAGATATAGTGACGTATTTTTCTTTTTTATTGTTCTTTATTCCTGCATCTTCAAACTCGTACCTGAGTTAATTTTACCCCCACCTAAAAAATACCATTTCATGATTTATTTTGCTATTTCTTTTAGTGAGAGTTTGCTGGTGAGGAATTATATCAACATTTTTTTTGGTGTAAATATATCTTTATTAAAATGTGGCATATGTATACCATGGAGTACTACTCAGTCATAAAAAATAGTGAATTATCTATTGTCTTTTCCTGGATGGAGCTGGAGCCCATTCTTCTAACCGAAGTATTATAAGAATGGAAAAACAAATACCACATGTACTCTCCATTATATTGGTACTAATCGATCCACACTGATGTGAACATATGGGAAGTATAATAACATTCACAGAGTGTCGGGCAGGTGGGAGGGAGAGGAGGAGATGGGTAAATTCACACCTAACAGATGCGGCGTGCACGGTCTGGGGCATGCGCAGACTTGCAGCTCTGACTGGGAAGTGCAAAGGCAATTTATGTAACCAAAGCATTTGTTCCCCGATAACACTCTGAAATAAAAAGAAAAGAAAAAGAAAAAATATATCTCTGTTTTACCTTCATTCTTCTAGTATATTTTATATAGATAAGGAATGCTAGGTTGTCAGTTATTTTAGCACTTTGAAGATTCCACCCCAGTGCCATCTCCTTTCCTTTGCTTCTGTTGTGTCATTGCTGGTCAATCTTGTGATTGTACTTTTGAAGGAAATTTGTCTTTTTTGTTGTTGTTCTTGTTGTTAAAATTATTGTATTCGCTTTTTATCTCTTTCTCTTCAGCTTTTCTTAGATGTCCCGTGGTTGCATTTCTTTTGATTTATCCTGCTTCCAGTTCGTAGGGTCATAGGGCTTTTTAAATCTCAGTCTTTGTCATTCATACATTTTGGAAAGTTCTCAGATATGACGTCTGTTCTTTCTCTCCTTTCCTTTGGGAACTCAAGTTATGTTTTAATAGATCATGTCACTACATCCTTTGGTCCTTCATCTTTTCTATGTTTTATTATTTTGTCTCTCTATATTTCACTAAGGCAATTTTCTTCTACCTTAGCCAAATTTATTAATTCTTCCTTCAGCTGTACCCAATTGCTATTAAACAATTTATCTAGTGAATTCTTTGTATAGGTCATTTTTAGTTCAAAAATTATTTCCTTCTTATTTATTTTTAGTTTCCAGAGCTCTTCCGTATCTTTCAGTTTTGTCTTCTAAACATTATATTTTAAACTCTGTGCCTGATGATTCCAATATCCAAAGCTTCTCAGTTTCTGTTGGTATTGTCTACTGCTCTTCTCAGGATTTTATTCAAAATATCTTTTCTTCTGATTCTGCTAGATATTAATGGATTAAGCATTAATCTTACAAATTTCTTCATAGAAATAATTGGAAAACTATGACAATGTTACCTTTTCCAAGGGGGATGTGTATTTGCCACCACCAAGCTCCTGGTATCTCCAGCTCTTCCAAAACAACTATGGGCCCTAGTATTCTGTGATCAATGTCAGAAGTTTTCATCAAAACTGTCCCCACCCTTTCTCTGCATGCTCTGGGCAAATACCATGTGGTCGTCTGTCAATTATGTAGCACAACCTCTCGGATGTTCAGGTATACGTTTTGAAATCAGAAAATGTCCCTAAGGTAAAGGTAGCCCAAACACTGGCATCCCTTTGTAGGACCTCCATCCTGCCGCAGAATCTGGCCTAAAAGTGCTTCACTATTTGGTTAGCAATTTTATATCTTTAAGGAATTTGTTTATATAAACATTTTACTCAGATATTCTAGTTCTTCAATGGAGGCTTCAGTCCAAATTATTTGTGTTGTCATTACTAGAACCAGAAATTGAGAAAACATTCCTTTTCCTTCTGAAATTTTCTTGATTAAAAATTTAGGTTAAATGATAATTTTATGTAACTAGACGTCCTCTTCTTCCTGCCTTTTTCATGGTATGCTCATTTTTACTATGATTCATCTAAATGTATACTTTATTTTTATTCTATTGGGAATTCATTTTGACACTTAAGTCTGGGTTTCACAGCTTTCATTACGTATGGAGATTTCTTAGCATTTGTTTTTATTACACATATACTGGACCTTCTCAATCTAACCTCAGTGTTCTTGAATCTATTTCAAAATTCCCATATCTTGATCTCCCTCTGCTGCGTACTAGAGAAATTCCTCAAATTTATACTCTAGTTTACTTCTCTTTTTTTATATTTTAAAATTTTTAATTCAAAATGTTTAAAATCAAATTTCAATAAAGAGGAATGC
>CAUYSK010125485.1:0-15521 GCA_963575035.1 Avahi laniger
AGTCCCAGCTACTCGGGAGGCTGAGGCAGGAGGATCACTTGAGCCCAGGAGTTTGAGGTTGCTGTGAGCTAGGCTGATGGCACAGCACTCGCTCTAGCCCGGGCAAAAGAGTGAGACTCTGTCTCAAAAAAAAAAAAAAAAAAAAAACCTGGTTCAATTTGTTGATGGCTTTGAGCTACAGCAAGGAGGAAGACAAGACACCCTCATATGTTCCAATGACATGGTTTTCCAGCCATCATAAGATGCAGACAGTTATGCTAGTTACTATCTGAATGGCTATGTGTCAACTGTGTCACCATTACCAACTTATTTGAGGCAGGGATGTTCCAGTGTTCAAGCAGACACTTCCAATAACTTTCTCTGGCAGTCTTCTTCACTGCTTAGCTCAGGGGCAATGCCTCCGTTAACTCATGGAACCCGTAGGAGGCATTAACAACTCAAGATTAATATTCTGTAGCAGCTACCACTGAGCCATGGGTTTATAGCCTGCCACTGCTCAAGATCTCCAGAGCTTCTTTATCTTAAAGGGAATAGGCTGCTTTCCTATCATTATTTAAAAACACAAATTGAACGAATTGAAATTATGTGGCGATTTCTTTGTAGCCCCCGACCATGTATATAATGCAGTCTCAAAGGTGATAACCTAAGGGCTCAAAAGGTGGAGACCCAGCTCCTAGGGGATGTGAGGGTGACCCAACAAACCCAGAGTTGGAAATATGGTCCTGGGGAAATTCTGACTTATCAGCTCATGATACCATGGTTTTAGATTCCCTTTCTGATAACCGAAGAGCATTCTGGAGGCCTAAGGCAGAGTGAGCTACCAGATGAACTACAAGCTGTCCAGAGGAATGTAAAGTCCTAGGCCCTTGGGTTTGAACTGGGAGAAATCATTTGTCACACCCACTTGTTGCAATAGGAAAGAATGGGAGAGGTTTTAGGGCCAGGGCTTCCAGCAGCGTGTGTAGGCAGTAAGTAAGTGAGAACTCAAAGCTTCTGGGAAAGTGGAGCTTTCTGTGAGTATAGAGGAGAGTTGAAGATGGTATTAAATTTCTTCTTTCCACTGGTGAAGAGCAAGCTCTCGGGAGCCACCCAGAGCCCCTTCCCCTCCTCCCTCCACCCGTCCGAGGCCTGCCCCTCAGAGTGAAGGCTTTCGCTGGCAGGGTCCGTGTTCACCACCACGTTCCCTGTTCCATTCGCCTCTTTGGTTCTACCTGGTCACTCTGCTTTTGAGTTTTTGAGCTAGATAAAGATGTGCTCAGATCCCAGTGCCTGGCTGTGTGGCCTCAGGCAAGTTATTTAACCTTCCTCTTCCCTCTTCTATTAAAATGGTAGTAAATATTTTTCACCCTAATAGATACCCAATAAATGCTATTTTCCTTTCTTTCTTTTGCTTTTCTTGGTGGTCATGAGCTTCTCTGCAGACGTCTCTGAAGAAGAAGAGCGTGCTTTCCTTCTAGGGCCTAAAGTGCCCAGATACCATCAGTTGTCCAAATCGAATCGGTGACCCTTTTTCACTTTGGCTCTCGCTCTCTTTGAACAAGGGTTTGTTTCGCTCTGCCAGAGAAATGCTTTTCTTTTTACTTCCATATTTGCTGCCATTCCACATTTTTTAAAAAGTATATGCAGGCCATTCTCTAGCTAAATAGCATTCCAAGGAAGCCGTTGTTTAAGCTAGGAATGTATTCATCTGTTTGGATTTCTTTGCATTTGCCCCCTGTGATATCTTTAACTTGACTTTCAATAAAACGTAATATGCATTGAACTCCTTCCATGTGTCAGACGCTTCTTACAAACATGAACTCCCTTTACCATCATAAAACCAACCCAGTAAATTCGGAGATATTATTGATAATTAGTGTCGCTTATTAATATGTACTGCCACTTTAACAAAGTGTTTTTGCTGTCAAAACATAGGGACACTGGAACATTGTCAAAATTCCTACTTTCGCCCAGTTATCCACACCTGGGGAGGGCTTGTTCTTGAGTGGCTGCAGCCCCAGGCACTCCCTTCCAGCTGGAATCAGGGAATCCAATGCAGGAACAAGGCCGGGGAGGAAACAATCAGCTTGTTTAAGTGACAGCTGACATCAGGGAGCCTTTTGAGCCAGAGGAAAGACATGATGACAGCAGTATCTTGGGAAGATAAATTTCACAACCACATGCAGGACAGATTACCTGAAACCACACCAGTTAGCCTTTATGCTTATACATCTGGGGGGAGTGATTTAAAAGCTCATAAATACGATCTGGGTTTTAAAGAAGGGACTGGTGAAAATTGAGAATTTCAAGGTTCCACCAAAGAAGGTGAAGAATCAGTGTTTATCCAACTGGTTTACACGTCTTCAACATTTATGTGCACAAGTGCGTATTGTCAGTGCGGTCACTCGCAAGCCATGTTCAGGCATCAGATCTGCCATTGACCTACCTTTTGGTTTAAAGTTGTAGGAGAAGGGAAATTCTCTGCTAGCATGAGAACTATGCATCTGGCTGCCACCTGAATTATTGTTATGGAACACATTGAGTTTGACAGATAACCCCGTTCTCAGCTATCCTTCAAAAGAAACGTGAAAGAGCCTTCATGTTTAAATATTTCAGCCAAATTTCTTCCTTCTGACAATGCACGGAACATGATGTCTTTATTTCTTAGTGAAATAAATATTCATATTGTATGCATCTACGGTTAGAAGAGAGAATAATAAGGAATTTTCTTATTTAATTTCCTAGTCATTCTAGCCCCGAAGAGGAAGCTCTTGGGTTGGGAAGTGACATCTCCCAAGAAACCTGATGTTTTTCCTTGAGTCATAAATACTTCCCAACTTGGCAAACCAGTAGTTCCCATCCCTAGAATGACAAATGAGAAAAATAAGTACTATTTCAGTGAATAGTTTTGGACCTAGGAATTCATTATGGGAGGACGGGTGGTGTCATAGATGTCCCTTTACTTGGCTGAATGGACACGGCAGGTACTCCAGGGGAGCAGGAGAATAAAGAGAAGGTACAGGAGATGCTGAAACAATTTCGTCAGGCCTCGGACTGGGCATCAAGCCCACATAAGGGTCTGGGGCAAGGCCAGAGAGCAGCCTAAGAAATGTAAGCAAGTATGCCGGCCCTCGGTCAGCCATCTACCAGGTCCTGTTCTTACAAGAACAGTTTCTGCTGTCCTAAGGGACCATGTGACTAACAGAGGAGAAAGAGCCTGGGCTTTGGAGCCAGAAGGCCCTTCCTTCAAACCCACCACCACCACGCTGTGTGAGCTTTGACGTATTACTTACCTTCTCTGAGCTTCTGCAAAATAGGGATAGTCGAGGTTGTCAAGGGAATTAAACAGGGTAATGTAGGTAAGGTGCCGAGCACATGGCGAGTACTCTACCCATGACAACTGCCACATATTCGTGAGGCTTCCTACCATTACCAAAAAACTGTTCTTTCCCTGCTTTATATCGGCCACAGAGAAAGAACATCCAATTGATAAGGCATTCAGGGTTTTTTTTAATTCTTTGGCCCAAAGAGTGGAGAAAGGTTAGTTTGAGCTCTAAAGGCACCTTCCCTCCAAGTGAAGGGAGACGTGGGAGTTTTAAAGAGCCAGGTGTGGGAGGGAGCAGGTATGCGAGTGTGCACATGTGGAGATTCAGGCGCGGCTCATGTACACGCTTTCTCATCCGTCACAGAGACATCGCAGTTTTCACTTGGGGGAGTGATTTTTAGTGTTAGAATGACATGTTGATGAGCTAAGGGCACCTGGAAGTTGCCTGTTCTGGTCTGCACCGGCTGTGCGCGGGTCTGGACTTCTGGCCTCCAGCAGGAGGTCACGTGGCTATTGTAGTATTGGGGCCTTCTGGTGTCCTTGAGTAGCTGTGTTTCTCAATAGCAAATACTAAAGAAAAATTGCTAAAAGAAAGAAAAGAGAAGGGAAAAAACTGTTAAAGTTTTTTCCGTCTGCTTCGTCAGGCCATCCCAGGGACCCTGGGAGATGCTTGAATCCTGCTTCCGTCTGTTTTCTGCCTACGATTCACGTGAGACGGTGAGCCAACGTGCCCGGGCTATCAGCTGCGCCTGGTGGCCCCCCTTGCTGTTTCCAAAGTGAGTGTAACCTCTTTCCAACGTTTGAGGCTTTCCATAGCTGGTCTCTAAGACAAACCAGGAAAGACTAGCAAAAGAAAACATATTTTTAAAAAATAGAGAGAAAGATAGCAATATTATAAGAAATCTCTGGGAGTCTTGATCACCCTTTTCCCAGCGCTTTATTGAAGTGCAAATAGACTGCCATGGTTTACCAGTTACAGCTCTGGCTTCCAACGCCACCTTGAGAATCGTGTGTAAACACACGTGAGGTTTCAGTGAACCACGCAAACAGACCAGCCTCCTCTGTTGGTGTAGAACTGTACATAACTTGTGTGAGGAGGATCCCATGGCCAGATTGCCAAGGGGACGGGTCATTGAAGGGAGGCAGAGCTGTCTCAAAGAGAAGGAAAGGCACCCCATGTTTCCAGCCCCTGCTTCCCGCCAGTTCTTAACGAGGTACCTTCATTTTCATGTTTTATTGAAGCTTCACAAGATACTTGTGAATTACACTTTAACGCCCTCGTTTTATAGATAAGAAATCTAAGGCTCAGAAAATGATGTCACCGGCAGGTGTAGGGTACATTAGGAATGCTCTTAGGTGAACATCCATGTATGTGTCTAGAAGAAAAGACTTTTGAACATCCGGGAATGTAGAAGAGAAATTTTTATTTCAGATTGTGGAAATGGAAAGAGAATTAAGGATGTCTAAACCAGGAAATCTAAAGGCTTGGTCGGGAGGGCTGGGAACAGATAAAGGTTTAAATCACAGCAAGTAAACTTCACATTCAAGGTCAGTCCTTAGCAATCCTCCCAGCACTCAGGGCTTTTCACTAGTCTCCACCATCTCCCATTTTCTCTCCTCCCTTCCCTTCATGTCCCCGTCCTCTCTCTCCAGCCTTGGAAGCAAAAGCGGACTTTTCTATTTAGCCACATCTCAGTTTAGCCTCTGTCCCTATAGCCTTTGTTTCTGCCGACTCCCAGGCCTCAGGGTCCCACCTCCCATCTCAAGCAGTTTATCCATGTATTTTCACCCTGACAATTTGCTCTCTAAAAAGATTTGCTATTACTCTAGCTGGTGGATAAAACCTTTTTTATGTGGTGGCAGGAGCATAGTAAAAAAAAAAGAAGAAGAGAAAAGAAGATAGAAGGCTTTGCAGTGTCGAGAAAAGGAGTCTCTAGGTAGAAAGTGTTCTCTCTGCCAACTTGGAGAAATCACTTCCCCTCCTGGGACTTGGTTTCTTCATCCATGAAGCAAGGGACTGGGGCTCCCAGAGCCTTCCCTGCTCTCCTGTACTGGGATTCCCAGGAGACTATGTCTATGAACATGTCTCGTCTCTACCCTTCCCCTTGTTAAAAATCTCACAGGGAAAAGCTTTCCAAAGACATTATCTCTTTTCAACTTGAAACCAAAGAGTGATATTGTTGTATTGTCTTTGTTTTGATGGGATGGGAGATTTGGTTGTCCTTTGGGGGCCGGTGTGCAACTTGAGGAAAGAAAAAAGAACATAGAGTAAACAGTAAGTGATCTAAAAGGTCAAATAATCCCAGACTGTAGCAGCCTCAGTCTTCCAGGATGTATCTGAGAAAGAGAAAGAACTGTCTTAAAACTGGGTGTCAGGAAACCCATGAAAGGCACAAACGTCCCTCCCAGCATGCTCACTCATCCGGAACTGAGTGTGGCAGTGGGTGTTAGCTCATGGGCTGAGAGGGGACAAAACCAGGGGCAGGTGCCAGCTCTGCTGCTTGTTGGCTATGGCAACTTGGGCAAGTTTCTAAGTCTCCTTAAGACCCAGTTTCCTGCTGAACAGGATTGCTCTGGAGATTCAATGAGAAGAGGGATACAATGTCCAAGCAGTCCTAGCACATAGGTGCTTGGTGTGGAGGGGCCAAAATGGGTTACAGCAACTCAGATTTTCAGGGTGGTTTATGACCTCAACCCTTTCTTAAGCACTTTTTCTCCATCCTCCCAGAACCTCTGCACAGTGGGCAGACAGGTATGAGTATCACAGACAGGAGACACACCCTCGTGGCATGGCCTGTACTGAGGCTAAGTTCTTTGGGTTCAGAAAGTTCTGGGTTCTTCCAGGCTCCCAGGCCACCAACCTCGGTCTGCCTTACTTCTCTGCCTTTGGTAAGCCATCATGTCCAGTCCAACTGGTCATTCCTTCAGCACGATGCTGGCGGGCCCTGGCCCTCCACCCTAATTCTGTCGCTCTGGTCCAGGCCCCATCACTGTGGGCCCTTCTTGCAGTTGTCTGTGTGCTGCTCAACCTGCAGTCTCTTCCCTCACCAGTGCCTGTGTCTGCCAAGCGCTTCTGAAAACAGCTTTCCAGTGTGCCATTGCCCACTCAAGAGTCGGGATTCAACCCCGTGCTTGGTGGCCAGCCTTTTCTCTCTGCATGTCCTCCCCTGTACCCAGTCCATCCTCTCGACGTCCCTGGAGATCACCCAATGACATCCAAAAAGCCCAAATAACCCCCAATGCTGTAATTCACATAGATTTTTAAGTGTTTTCTTAATCATTCAGGAAATAGAAGACCTGATTATTCCACCCACATTTTTCAATGTTCTGTAAAGCATTTTAAGAAATGAAATCATGTTTTAACAACAGAACAGAAACCTGTACATAAGAGCGCAATAAATGTGCTCTCAGCCTGAATCTCTGAGTCCACCCTTCTTCTTGTATTTCTCATAGTCCTTCCTTTAAATGTTTAACCACTGGCTTTTGTCCTTTAACTAGTTGCTTAGGTGAGTACCCTTTTACAAAGGCCTGTAGGTGCCATCTTGTGGAGAAAAATGCAAACAGGCACGTTTGGAGATAGGCTGTGTGTAAGGAAATGACACACGCATGAAGGCAAGCATGAGTCTCCATCGCTGCCTTCTGGTCTGCGGACAGTCCCCCGAGGGCCTTCCAGTTGTGACCTACATGTGTAGACCCAGGCTGTCTGTGCTCAGCAGGTCCTGCAGTCGGGCCAGTGTGCAAGCAGCCCCTATCCTGGAGCAGGGTCCATCAACCCAACTTGTTCTTTTGCCAATAATCTGGCTTCCAGAACTTTGCCCTATAGTGTGTGGACAGTGTCTCTCTGTTCCTTTCTGCAGGAAACATCCTAGTCCTGGCTCTTGGCAGTCCAAACCCACAGCCTCTGACACACCCATCCCATGTGATTTTTCTCCTGGTGCCAGCCCCTCCTGGGACCCTAAAAAATTACAATACAATCTGGTCAGATATATGATGGTCTCTTTAAACAGAATTCAGCGTACAATCTTACATGTTAAAAGTACAGTGGAAGTCCAGAGGTTTCTACTATTCTATATAAAAACATAGATATCTAACTTTTATAATAGAACAATTGTCATTGTCACAAGTCATTCCATGTCTCTCTCCTTCTTCCCCCATTTCAATCCACTGGGGAGGAAGATTATGAAAGTACAGCGCTGGAATTTTAGAATTTGGGATACCCCCACCCTTCAGAGAAAGATGACCCTGGTGGGAAGGAGGGGTGGTAATTCTCTTTCAGACTATGAGGTGTCTGCCTCTCAGGGCTCCTTTCTTCAGCTTTGGAAACATTGTTGCAGTTCATTCTTACCCAGTTTTCTCCTACAAGGGTGCCAACATTTTCTTCCAGTTGGGTCCCTTGGTAAGCTGCTATTCTCCAATGAAATCGCATGAGACACTGTAAAGTGACCACCATAAGCTTGATTAAAACCAGATCGCTAGTCTCGCAATTTCTCTCATTTTGAAAGCCAAAATACCTTTTATCCCATGGACCATTTCTTCTCTTCAAATGAATGGTGTCGTCAATATGTTTCCATCGATTCCTGTTTCCGATTTAATTTTTGCCTACATAAAGCAAATTTCCCCAGCTTTAAACGTGGCAGGATTCATCACATCAGGGGTTTATGTCTTTTTCCAAATACAGTTTGGTATCAGAAAGGACCTTAGAGATGATCCAGTTCAAAGAACAAATTGGTCTTATAACTTTGACCCTTTGATTCCTCAACCAGCTGCTCTTTCATTCAACAAACGCTTAGTAAGCACCTACTATGTGCCAGGCACCATGCTCTGTCCAGTACATAATCCTACCCGTGCTAAAGTTAAGCCAAAAGGCAGTCTTAAAGAACTCTAGATTCTTTACCAGAGAGTTTGATGGCAGTGAGGAACTATTTTTTTAAAACTCCATAATTAAGTCCTCTTTGCCCATAGCTTCTCTGAGGTCTACAAAGACCGTTTTTGCCCTTCTGTAGAATTGCCATTGTTTTCAAGCTTTCTGGGCAATCTGTCATGCACTTCTAGGTGTCCCATGAGCTGTGGAATAAACTAGAGCAGTGGTTCTCAACTGGGGGTGATTTTACTCCCATGGGGGACATTTGGCAATGTCTGGAGACATTTTTGTTTGTCACACTGAGGGGAAAGGATGCTCCTGGCATCTAGTGATTAGAAACCAGGGACACTGCTGAACGTCCCACAGTGCACGAGACAGTGTCCAGAAGAAAGAACCTTCAGGGCCAACCCGTCAGTGGAGCTGGAGCTGAGGAACCCCAGCCATGAGGAAGTGGAGCAGGCAGGAAGGTGAGAAGCTGGGCTTCAACCCCTGATAGTCCTTCGACCAGAGCAGCTCTGCTTTTCTCATTTTACATGGGGGAGTTCTGCATTTCCGCATGAGGTTTTGTTTGAAAAATATATTTTTTCTTCTTGAAAAAAAAAAAAAACCAGTAGTTAAAGACTACGGTGGTTGAAGAGGATAATTCTTTGCCTCTGTTTTGTAACTGAGTCACACTGGAACAAATCCAGTACGTGTGTATGATCAGGATGAGGGAATCATGGGGAAATTTGGAGGCATCTACCTGAGCCTCAGTCTTGGCTACACAGGACTCTGTCCCCGCCTCCCTCGCAACATCTGCAGGCTACACTGAAGAGATTTGATTTAGTCTGTCTTTTAATTCAGACTAGGAGTTGGAAATTTTTTTCTGAAAAAGGCCAGATCATAAACATTTTAGCCTTTGTGGACCATACTATCTGTGTTGCAACTACTCAACCCTATTGTTATAGCACAAAAGCAGCCATAGACGATAAATAAAGAAATGAGAGCATTTGTGTTCCAATAAATCTTTAATTATAAGATGGAGAGTGGGCCAGTTTTGGCCTATGAGCTGTAGTTTGCCGACCCCTGATTTATACTGAAAATAGGAACCATGTTTGTTTTGCCTTCTTATCTCTGCTGCCTAACACCGTGTTGGCACATAGTTGGGCCTGGTTTAGGAAACATTTGCTGAACTGTACTGAGGGTCCGTCGTGTAAGCGCTAGAAGATCTTACTGAGGAAAACAACTGGAAAGAGATCCATCCAGTATTTCCCAAGGAGTTTCTATAGGTTGTTTAACTGTTTCCCTATGTTAAACATTTAGGATGTTTCCAATTTTTTATTATTTACAATAATAATGTGATAAGCTCCTTCACGCAGAAATTATTGGCCTCACTTCATATCATTTCCTCAGTGTAAATTCCTAGAAGAAGAATTTACTGGGTCAAACAGTATTCATTGCTAAATTGCTTTCCGGGAAGGTGGTATTGATCTACATTCCTAACAGTAATAAGAGGGATAGATTTATCATACGAAAGGACTTCTTTCAACAGAATGTCATAAATAAAAGTTTTGGCATCCACATGCATGTCCGTGAATTAGTTCACCCTAAATATAAGTAAATTGGTGTTAGCCACTAATCATTTTTGCATTCTCCCACACTGTTGTACCAGCATGATTACTAAGGCACGTTGTTTTACCTGTCGGGGTCACCTAGCCAACCAGTTGAGGTTACCCTGTCTCATGTGTTTCTTGAGCAGACACAGAAACATCTGCTTCCCATTAGAGAATCACAACCTCCACTATCTGAATGCCTGGCACCAGCCAACCCTGCCGTGATGGACAGAGGCCTCCTCCCTGTGAAATTCACTACCAAATATGTCATCCAGATTGCTCATTTCCCTCAGGAAATTTCATTCAGGTTAATTTTGGCACAAAATTGAGGGTAATTCTTGAGCAAGTTCTCCTGTGATGACTTGCAATGTGTAAAATTTTCCTACAACATATTGCAAAAATCACTGGAAAAATTCTAAGGCTATCTCATAATTGTCCATTCGCCTCTGTAACAGCAAGAAATACCCTTTTGGAACTACAGTACATGGTGAGCAAAAAACATAAAAGAGTTAGATCGGGGAGCAGATGTTTTTTCTGGCCATTCTCAGTGGGTGCTGTTTGAGCAGGCAGAATGTAGAAGCCATGTAAGGTGCTCTGCCTTTACAGTGAACCTTGGTCTTTCTTGGGCGCTTCAAACTTTTCTGAGTTCGTCCAAACGAAGAAGAGAATATTTCTGACTGAGAAGTAACAGAAAGTGTTATAGAAATAGGGGTGGGTCTGGCTGGCTACATAGCAATAAGATTTATTTAAAAGTGGATAAATTTCAGACAAAATCGAATGTATGAAGACAATGATAACAAAACCCATCATTTTCTGAGAAGCCACTATATCGTAGCATTTTGTTAAGTACCTTAACATATTTGCCTCATTTGATCCTTCCAACAGTCCTAAAATATTGCACCATCCCCATCCATAGATAGAAAACCACACCCTCACCCCCAGCCTCAGAACAGCTCATTGACGTGTCTGAAGGTACAGCACTTGGAAGTGGAAGAGCCAGCAGAAGAGCGCAGATCTGGCAGACTCTACTGCCCCCCGGCCCCCGGCACACACTGATGACACTTCGGTGGCGCCACTGAAAGAGTCTGGACATAGGTCAGCACTATTAAATCATCCCCATCAGCAACCAATCAATCAGCCTCCTGATTGACTCTGATTGGCTGGTTTCTGAACACTGTCCGTGGGAAGATCTACATGGTGGTGGAAGTGTTTTCAGCACTGACCTCAGAGAGAAGTGACCCGTCCAGCATCACACGGCAAGCCAGGGACCAAGCCAGGAGGACACCCCAGGTCTCCTGGTTCCCAGCACAGCATTCTTTTCCATTCCAAACTGCTTTTCCTGATAAATGACATCAGCCTCACCTGTAAATTACACGGCTGTATTCTGGAGGAGAATATCAGCTGCTTTAAAGAAAGTAACAGTACATCATCTATACATATGGTAATATTTCATAGAGCTATACACCACAAAAGTGTATGTAAAATGGCACATCCAAATAAGATCTGTTCCTGAGTTAACAGTGTAATACTGACACCAGTGGCTTTGGCAATGCACTGTAGTCATGTGAGATATTATCATCAGGGAAAGCTGAGTGAAAGGTCACTGAACCCGTACTGTTTTCACAATTTCTTGTGAAGTTTAAACTATCTCAAAATAAAAAGTTCTAACAATGTAATAGGAAGATGGGCTAAAATATGTATTCACTTACTGTGCTGTAAAGTTCAGTGTTAAAACAGCCAGTGTAGGAGAGATGTGTAATGTGGTGTGTCCTTCAAGACACTGGAAGAGAAGAAAGACAGGGTCACTTCTGGGCCAGGCTCTCTCTAGTCCCCTGTGGTAACCATGCTTTGAACGTGTTCTCCTGC
Organism: Avahi laniger; assembly: GCA_963575035.1. Lineage (NCBI taxonomy): Eukaryota > Metazoa > Chordata > Mammalia > Primates > Indriidae > Avahi > Avahi laniger. The sequence goes on from CAUYSK010125485.1 coordinate 11,624, forward strand.
GCCTAGGTCACCGTCACCATCCACCCCTTCCACAAAGGTGGAGCCCTCAGCCCGCCCTCCGATCCTTTGACCTCCAGTTTTTACACAGTGGTTAAAAGCGTGGGTTTGGGTTTGGGGCCTGGGTTCAAATCCCAGCTCCACCTCTTACTAGCATCATGGCATTAGGCAAATTACGTAACCTCTCTCCTAAGTCTTAGTTTTCTACAGATTTCAGCAATTTCACAGACCACTTTCCTAAAAGAAAATAAGAGCAAATTAAATCTTAATTTAAAAATTTTAATCTTGTTTTGTATGAAAGGAGAGAAGGTTTGCACTCCCCTTGACAAGGATGGAAGAGGCTCTCGGGCCTGTACAACATGCATACGGTTAAGGCATTGCCACCTACTTCGTGGCACCTAACCATCGTTTTTTACTTACCAGCAAATTGGTTTCACTGATCAATACCTAAGTGCACATATAAGAATAACATTTATCAGATGTCAGGCAGGTGGGAGGGGGGAGGAGGGGATGGGTATATACATATATAATGAGTGCGATGCTCACCATCTGGGGGATGGACACGCTTGAAGCTCTGACTTGGGGAGGAGGGGGGGCAGGGCAACATACGTAACCTGAACACCTGTACCCCCATAATATACTGAAATAAAAAAAATAAAAAAATAAAAAATTATAATCTTAATTAAATGAGAAAAATATATGTTCAGACCCTATGAATGTTAGACACAATGATGTTGCAGAAGATGGCAAGGAGGAGGGTGAGGACGGTCACAAAGTCCTGTTCATTTTATATCCTAAGCATCTCTCAACTCCTCTTCACTCTACCCCATCCCCCGATTCAGTCTGGGACATTGCAACATCCTCCAGACTGTACATACCCATTGTTAATTACCAGCTGTCTAAAGGAGACTTGCTCCTGTCCCAGCACGACACAGAGAAGGCAGGGATTCCTCATTGCCTGGTAGCTTGTGATCATCTGGTATGTCTAATCTCCCCTGTGACACTCAAATTCCCAGAGGCAGGACCCATGTCTGGTGCAGCTTGGAAGTTCCCAGATGACCTGCCTGGTGTAGTCACTCAACAACGTCGCTGATGAAACACATGCTTATATGTTTAGTTCTTGTCATAGCTGGTCCTTCTTGTCACTCAGATCCTGGTCCAAAGATCACTTCCTGAGCTGTGCCCTCCTGGACACCCGGTCTAAATTGTCCCTCATCATATCTCATCCTCACAACAGGAAAAGGGACAGTTGTCACATATGTAATTTGCCTATGGCCTCAGAGCTAAAAACAAACATCTCGAAAGCATGTTGTCTGCCCAGTGCTCATTCTAGGGCTGTCCCCCTGCTGTGTGAAGTGGAGGTGGGGTATCTGGTAACTCCATGGCAACTCAGTCTCTCAGAGGCCTGGGTAGCCTCTAGAACACTAGAAAGTGCTCCAGTAGTTTCTGAAGAAACTGTCGACGGGCTCTGAGGAGACAGGATGTCACCTTTCATTCTCGGCATCACTTGTGTAGCCGTATGCTTTACTGAAGCCAACCTTCCAGATACTTGCATGTCTACTAGGAAAACTGCCACACCCTTCCCTCCCCACGTCTAGATCCATCCAGAGTTACCATGCCGCGCAGGAAATCTGGTAGGGGATTCCATCAAATTGTGCAGAGCATTTTAACATAATATCTGATTCATGAGATCCAATAACGTTTTGTCTGCATCTGTGGTTGTCTAGAGTGATCCCTGTTTGTGCAATGTCCTTGTGATAATCCCACCAACCGGGCTGGGGCTGAGGGTTGATGCGATGTCTGTCCCATATTTGGTGACTGTCGTTCATTCTTGAAACATCTTTCCATCCTATGTATACGAGAGAGACTCGCTAGACTGCTTATTCTCCCCACTCTAAGTAGGGCCCATTCCACACTGCAGCCAAAGTCGTCATCTGGAAAACAAGTCTGAGGAAGGCCCTCCTTTTCTTCAGACATCTGATGGTTGCCGATGCCATGGGGTAAAATTCTAACTCTTCACTCTGGCAGACAAGTTTCTTGACAAACTCAGCTGAATTCTCCAGCCTCATTTTATCCCTCCTTGCAACCCTGCACTTCAGCCTTGGCATTCTGTGAACATGCTATGTTCCTTCCTGCCTTTGTACACAGCATTCTTTTTACCTGGAGGACCTCTGAGAATGAGCTAAGTCTGGGCCACGCTGAGTCCAGGGGTAGCAGGAATGGACCGGAGGCTGGGACAGGGGAAGAGGGTCAGATGTCACTAGACTGGGTAGGGGGTAGGTGCCGACCTACTTTCCTCTCCATCTTCTCCACCAGCCACATTTGGAGGCATCTCTTTAATTTGATCAGAATCTTTTTTAATCTACAGGATGTCCCAAAGATCGCCATACAGAGGGAAAATGGGAAATTGTAGCTAAATGTACCTTTATTTACAAAATATTCATTATTACATTTTACAAAGTTTTTCCTTTGTATGGAGACTTTTGGGACACCCTGTATTTATTTTATTTGTTTTTTATTTCAGTAGATTTAGGGAGTACAAGTGTATCTTGTTAAATGGATGAATTGTATAATGCTGAAGTCAGGGTTTTCAGTGTACCTGTCACCAGAAGGGTGTATATTGTACCCAATAGGTAGGTTTTTATCCCTCACCCCCTTCCCACCCTCCCTCCTTCTTGGTTTTAGACATCCATTACACTGCTTTATGACTGTATGTATCCCTTAACACTCACTTATAAGTGAATACAGGTGGTGTTTATTTTTCCATTTCTGAGATATTTCACTTAGGATAATGGTCTTCAGTTCCACCCACGTTGCTGCAAAAGACACTATTTCATTCCATTTAATGACTGAGTAGTACTTCATGGTTTATGTATACCACATTTTCTTTATCCATTCATGACTTGATGGGCACATAGGTTGATTCCATATCTTTGTAATTGTTAATTCTGCTACAATAAACATTCCAATGCAGGTGTCTTTTTTATGAAATGACTTCTTTTCCTTTGGGTAGATACCCAGTAGTGGGATTACTGAGTCAAATGGTAGGTCTACATTTAGTTCTTTGAGGAATCTCCGTACTGTTTTTCATAGAGGTTGCATTAGTTTACATTCCACCAACAGTGTATAAGCATTCCCTTTTCACAGCATTTGCCTCAACATCTATTGTTTTTTGACTTTTTAATAATGGCCATTCTAACAGGGGTGGTGGTATCTCATTGTGGTCCTAATTTGCATTTCTCTGATGATTAATGATGTTGAATATTTTTTCATATGTTTATTGGACATTTCTCTATCTTCTTTTGAAAGAAAATCTGTTTATGTCTTTCACCCATCACTTTTTTTTTTTTTTTTTGAGACAGAGTCTCGCTTTGTTGCCTGGGCTAGAGTGAGTGCCGTGACATTGTCCTAGCTCACAACAACCTCAAACTCCTGGGCTCAAGCAATCCTTCTGCCTCAGCCTCCCGAGTAGCTGGGACTACAGGCATGTGCCACCATGCCCGGCTAATTTTTTTCTCTATATATATATTTTTAGTTGTCCAGATCATTTCTTTCTATTTTTTAGTAGAGACGGGGTCTCGCTCTTGCTCAGGCTAGTCTCAAACTCCTGACCTTGAGCAATCCACCCGCCTCGGCCTCCCAGAGTGCTAGGATTACAGGCGTGAGCCACTGCGCCTGGCCCACCCACCACTTTTTGATGGGGTTATTTGTTTTTTTCTTGCTGATTTGTTTGAGTTCTTTGTAGATTCTCGATATTAGCCTTTTTTCAGATGTACAGTTTGCAAATATTTGCTTCCATTCTGTAGGCTGTCTGTTTATTCTGTTGGTTATTTCCTTTGCTGTGCAGAAACTTTTTAGTTTAGTTAAGTTCCATTTATTTATTTTTGTTGTTGTAGTATTT
>CAUYSK010125486.1:0-47986 GCA_963575035.1 Avahi laniger
GCCTGCTTGGTGACTTTTACACTAGATTCGGACGATCGCGACTTTAAAAAAACAGCTTTATTGAGATATAATTCTCATCCCACACAACTCACCCACTTGAATTGTACAGTTCGGTGGGTTTTAGTATGTTACATTTGTCAACAGAAAAAAAGACCAAGCTCTGTAAAGTAATTTCAAAGAGATTTACTCTGAGCCAGATTTGAGGACCATGACCCGGAGCCACACCCAAGAGGTCTTGAGCAGTGGACTCTCAGAGGTTGGGTTACAGTTTGGTTTTATACATTTCAGGGAGACAGGGGTTACAGGTGAAGTCATAAATCAATACGTGGGAGGCATACATTGGTTTGGCCTGAAAAGGTGGGCCATCTCGAAGTGGGGACTTACAGGTTATAGGTGGGTTAAAAGATTCTTTGGCCTGTAATTGGTTAAAGACAGGAAGCTTTGTCTAAAGGCTTGGAATGTTTCAACATAAGGAGCTCTTTATCAGAGATAAGCCACCGGACATAGATTTGTTGTGTAAATTGAGGACCTGCAGATTTGTCTTGCATACCCTTCGGACTATTAATGGGTTACAAAGGCTGTCCCCAAGAAGGGAGGGGGGCATGATGAGGCATGTCTGACCTCCTTCCTCCTGGCAGGCAATTTAGTTTTCGGGTATTCCTTTGGCCACGAGGGGGGTCCGTTTAGTCAGCCGGTGGGGGGGGGGTGAGCCTTAAAATTTTATTTTAGTTCACACATTGTTAATTTTTAAAAATTGTGGTAAGACATAAAATTTGTCATTTAAATCATTTCAAGCGTATAATTCAATGGCATTTGGTACATTCACATTGCAACTACCACCACCATCTATTTTCAAATGTTTTAAGGCCCCAAACTAAACTCTGTGCCCATCCGCAATACTCCCCTCCCCCCACACTCCCCAGTGGCCAGGACTCCTCTCTCTGTCTCCGTGACCTTGACGACTCCAGATACTTCGCATACGTGGAATTGTACATGTTTGTCTCTTTGTGGCTGGTTTATTTCACTCAGCAAATGTCCTCAGAGTTTACCCATTTTGTAGTATGTGTCAAAATTCCACTCCCTTTATGGCTGAACAACACAATCATTGCCTTTTAATTGTGTGTTTATACCATTTACGTTTAATGGGATTATCAGTGTCACCTGCTGTGGTGTTTATCTCTCCCACCTGCTCTCTCTTCCCCTCCCTCTTCTGTTGCCTTCCTTTTAATTAATCAAGTGTTTTCATGATGTCCTTTAATTCCTTTCTTGGCTTATTAGTTATAATCCTTTGTTTTGTGTTTTTAGTGGTTGCTTTAGGGATTGTACGTCTTAAATTTATCACAGTCCATCTTCAAGTGAAATTATGCTACTTCACATGCGAGTCAGAAGCCCACGTGGTACTTCACCTCCCTCCTGGCCGCAGCAATATTGTTGACACACCAGTGCGTACGTTATAAACCCGCAAAACCATACTATCGCTTTTCCTGTGATAGTCCATTATTTTTAAAGAGTTTTTTTACATAAAAAAGAGGTGTTTTGTATTTACTCCCATCATGACCATTCCAGCGCTCTCTTTCTCTGTGACCTGCCTTTCCGTCTGCTACACTTTCCTTCCTGCCTGGAGGATTTCTCGGAACGTTGCTTGCAGGGCAGGTTTGCCGGTGCTGAATTCTTTCTGCTTCGTGTGTCTGAAAAGTCTGCGTTTCACCCTCATGGCTCAGAATTCAAGCAGAGGAGAGAAGCAGTCGCCAAGGACCACGTCCAGGAGGTCGAGGGAACACGGACGTGTTATAGGGACACGCGGGAGACGTAAAGAGACCTGGTGGATTTTCTGCCCGTCATGGGACCTGTGTCGGCGCTTGTTTCTTGTCAGCACTGGGAAGATGCCGCCCAGCTGTCCCGGGCTGGCCTCGCGCCCGCGCGCGCGGAGTCTGCTGTTCTGTTTCTCTAGGCAGCGGGTCGCTCCTCTGCCTCGTTCAGAAGGCACCCTCATCGTCGGTTTTAAGACGTTTGATTTCACCTTCATTTTCTTCACGTTCCTCCCGCTTGGGATTTGCTGAGCTTCTTGGACTTGAGGGTTTATAGATTTCATCAAGTTGGGAAAGTCTGGGCCGTTGTTTCTTCACATTTTTTCTCCCCCCTCCCCCTCGAGGACTCCAATCACAGGTATTGAAGTCGTCCCGCTGTTTCTGGCCTTTTTCTCTGTTTCCTTTGGGGGGTTTCTGCTGCTGTGTCTCCAGGTCCGCTTGTCTCTCCTTCCTCACCGTCCGCTCTGCCGCTGGTTCCACGCAGCGCATTTGCCATCTCTGGGACCTCGACTCAGGGCTTTGCTCGTCTTTCACGTCTCTGTTTCACGTGCCCAGTCCTCCTACCTTCCTGAGCACGTGGACGTGGCTCTGTGGACCGTTAACGTCCTTGACTGCTGATACTCTCATCCGTGCCAGTTCTGAGTCATTTTATTAACTGATTTATCTCCTCATTATGGGTTATATTTTGCCTGCTTCTTTGTATGCCTGGTAATTTTTGGATGCCAGATTTTGAATTTTATTTTGTTGTGGGATGGATATTTTTGTATTCTTGTAAATATTGTTTTTGTTTTTTTTAGAAGATGGGTTCTCACTGTCGCCCAGGCTGAAGTGCGGTGGCACAATCCCAGCTTACCGCAGCCTTGATCTCCTAGACTCAAGTGATCCTCCTGCCTTAGCCTCCCAGCAGGCTAGAACTACAGGTGTCACCGCATCCAACTAATTTGTTTTGTAGAGATGGGGTCTCACTGTGCTGTCCAGGCTGGTCTCAAACTCCTGGGCTCAGCAACACTCCTCGAGGATATTCCTAAGGTTTGCTAAGGAATGTAGCTAAATTACTGGAGAGAGTCTGGTCCTTTGGAGGCTTGACCTTGAGTCTGATAGTCTGTGAGCTCAGAGCATCTTTGTTCAGGGCTAATTTTGCCCCGGTGCTAAGGCAATACCCTTCTGGGTGCTGCAGCCAATGTGCCAAGTCCTGAGCCTTTTCACTGTGATGGGCCGAAACATAAACTGCTCCCAGCCCTGTGCGAACTCCAGGGTCCTCCGGCTGCTCCTTACCTGTGGTTCTTCCCCAGCCGTGGGCGGTTTCTCGCCCACACTTGGGGACCAACACTCAGCCGCAGACTTGGGGACCCCTCTGCAGACCTCTGAGGCTGTCCCCACTCTGTGGGACTCTCCTCCGCTCAGGCTCCCTGTCCCGGCCTCCCCGGCGTTTCTACCTTGTGTGTTCAGCGTAATGAGACGGGTGGACTCTCAGGGGCCCCCCGGGCCGTGGCCTGACAGCGAGCGGGCGATCGCAGGGCTCGCCCCATCTGCTCCCCACACGGGGAGCACTGTCCTGCGCTGTCTTCCGATGTCAGAAAACCATCGCCTCACACGTTCCCGTGTTCGGTTGTTTCCTCCTGGCCTGAGAGCAGACGCGGCCCCTTTCACCCCACAGGCTCAGAAGCAATGATTTAATAAATATTTCTTGATGAATGAATGAATGAATGAATGATGCTCCCAGGATGCCAGTGGACAGAAAGCTTTTCTCCTCCTCGGCTCTGCTCTGGACGGTCAGGGCCGGCTGGCTGTGGTTTGCTTCCACAAGTGCAATGAGAAGGTCAACAGGTACCAACCTGGTGAAGGCCCTTGACCACGACCATGTGACCCAGCTGCTGTCGGCCCCTGGCCCCCCCACGCCCAGCTGGGCTCTTGCAGCCGCGGGGAGCGGGGAGGGGGCTCTGGCAGTGGTCGGCCCTTGCTGGTCCCCACTCTGCTGGAGCTGGGAGGAGGGGCTGGGGCTGCCCCTTCACGTCCTCTTCTGTCCAGTGGGCACCATGGGGTGGCCGTCCTGGTGCCCAGAGGGGCTCCTCACTGAGGCACTGGGCTGGGCGACTGGGGTCCGCCAGCGGACGTGGCTATGCAGTCCTGCAGGCCTGTGGGGAGGGGCCGGAGGTCTGGTGAGCCCAGCTCCAGTGTGAGGGGCCTGGGGCTGTTTGCAGGGGGGCAGAGGCGATTTATTTCCTCCTAACATAAAAACGACAGCCTGCTGCATATTATGAAGGAATTACGGAGACCCCAGCATTTCTGGGGCCTGTGCCCGGCCTATGCCTTTCTCCAGGCACGAGCCGGCATCTTGGGGAAGTCGCCGAGAGAGCACTGTGGTCTCCGGGGGAGCACCTGGCCTGCTGTCTGGGCACCAACACCCGAGATGGGGTCTCACTGGACCCCAACCCCACAGGGGGAGGCCTGAGCTGGGCTCCGTGCATTCAGGGTTCCACACGGGGCCACAGCCTCATGCTGGGTTGGGAGAGGTGGGGACTGATGACGGTCCAAGGAACAGAGGTCAGGGTGCCCCGAGGTCAGGGTGCCCCGAGCTCACGGCCAGGGGGAGGGGCTCTCGCACAAGGCCAAGGTAGGGGCTGAGGATGGTGAGAGAGCCGGCCTTCCTCTGCTTCCCCCAGCCCCTACTGTGACCTCAGGGCGATGGCCCCTCGAGAGGGAGAGACCCCAGAGCACACCTGGACTCTGGAAGGAGGGCAGGGTGGGACGGAAAGGGGCCCCCCAGGGCGCCCGGCCGGGCCCGCAGGTGCTGGGGGCCCTGCACCCCCTTCCCCCGGCCCCACCACGGGCGCCGCAGCGTTGGGGATGACGGATCACGGCGTCTGCCCTGATGCAGCAGATGCGGGGCTGCACTTGGCCTCAATCGCTCCCTGGAGGCCCCGATCGATCGCGGCCCGCGCGCGGCCCCGGCAGCCTGTGATGAATGGCTCGGGATTGATTTTCACTTAATTGACAATTTGGTGAACCTGTTTGCAGAATCCCAGGTTGGGCCCCACACAGAGTTGCGGTAATAGATGGTCAGGTCCATGCTGCCCGGCCAGGGTGGCAGCCAGGGGGCAGCAGAGGCCACCCAGCAAGGGAGGGACCCTGCAGTGCCCGGCTGGGCTCCCCTGTCAGCCCAGCAAGGGTGGTCACCAGGAGGGTGGGCCTGGCCACGGTGGTCACTAGGGCAGGCTGGAATGCCCAGGCTGGGCACCCTGCACTGTGTCACCAGGGCACTGCCTCTGACCCTCTCTGACCCTCAGTTTCCTTCTCTGTGAAATGGCGCCCACTCAAGCCTTCCCAGCCCCCTGCAGAGCCTGTCTCCTTGCGAAGGCCGCCCGCCCACTTTCTGCTCAGCCACAGCAGCCCCTCACGCTGACCCCAGGGCCGCTTTCATCCCCCTCCACCTCCCCACACCGACACAGGCCCCATCCTCCTTCCCAGAGGGCCACAGATGAGGTCGTTCCCTGCCTAGAAACCCCTCTAGTCTTGGGGAACCTCAACCTCCCCTCACTCCCCGCTGGGTTCCCGGCCCCTCTGTCTTCTCGGTGCTGGCAGCCTTCTTCCCGCTGCTGGGACTTGGCTTGCTGTTGCCAACCTCAGGCCCTTGGCATGTGCTGTGCTCCCTGGCTGAAACGCCCCTGCCCTGACCCACAGGTGGGTATGTCCACTGAGTCATCAAAGCCTCTGTTTACGTGCCCCCAGCGGCCTCCCCTCCCCCCGGTCTCTGAACCACACCGGGCACTCTCCCGCCTCATTCCCCGCCTGGTTTCCGTTAGACACCAGCGACAGCATCTTCCTGGTGCGCGGCGTGTTTGCCGTCTCTGCTGCTGTCAGCCCCAAGAGCACAGGGCCCAGGCCTGCGTGTCCCCTGACCCTGCACTCGGCAACAGCGGAGGTTCCCAGGTAACAGGAAACCAGGCCTCAGGGTCACCTTTGCCGCTGAGCGACTGGGAGCTGTAACAGGGCGCCCGGTAATCCCGCCAGAGCTGCCCGCAACAAAAGCCCAAATTAAGTTGAGAGAATCACAGCAGGGAGGCAGAGAGGCTGGAGTTCACCCCCCCGGAGCAAAGAACCCCCCTTCTCAGAGAGGCTGCTTGGGGTCTAATTTCCGTCCTGTGCAATTTAACACACCCAAGAGCCCCTTGGACACGTCTCTCCCCATCAACAAGAGAGCGCCAAGCCCAGGGCTTGGCACCAAAGTCCCCTGGCAGAGCCTCAGCACGTTTGGGACGTGGCCCTTGGCCCCACCCTGCACCCACCCCTGCCCCTGGGAGGAGCCAGACCCCAAGGGGCGGCTCTGGACCCACAGCCTGGGCAGAGGGCGCCGTCCTCCTGGCTGTGGTGCTCGGCGGCCCCCTGCGGCCTGTCCTCCAAGCCTCAGAGGCTGCTCTGGGGAGGCTGGTGGGGTCCTGGGGGTGTTGGCCACCCCAGGGACCCCCACTGTGCTGGATAACTTCACCTGGTGGGTGTCAGAGATGGGGCAAGCAGAGGAAGCTCAGCCTCTGACATCAGCCGGACGTGGCCTTGGTCTGGCTCCCCTCCCTTCTCCCGCCACCGGCAGCTACCCCGTGAACTTGAGCAGATGGTGCCCCCTCTGCAAATGGGGTCAGTGGTCCCAGTGCATCGATTATTACAAGGGTCTGCTAAGGCATCGAGGGTCCCGGTTTCTCTTGGTGCTAATGACTGTGGTTGGCAGGATGTGGAAGCCCCGCGCACAAGCACGAGGGCCTGGGGGGTGGGGCAGGCCCCCACCACAGACCCTGCGGGAGGGAGGGCATTGAGGGGTTGCCCAGTCTTGCTTAACAGTGGCAGGTGGCCTCTGCACTTGCCAAGCGTGTGAGCGTGTGGCTCTGCCTGGGTCAGCCGTGGCCCCCGAGGTCTACAGGTGGCAGGTGAGGGGCAGGACCGGCAGGTCTTTGGTTCCTCTGCTCAAACCCAGTGCCTGGCGCCCCAGCGGGAGGTGGGGTGCCCGGCCAGAGCAGGCTGTTGGGGCACTGCCTGGAGCCCTCTCTGGAGACAGAGGCAGCAGCGAACCCCACTGGGCAGATCTCGTGAAAGCATCCACGGCGTGGTCTGCTGTTTCCTGCTGCCCTGACAGTGCGAAGCAGACAGCTGGCATTCACTGGGTCAGGTGCCCCGGTCCGGCTGGGCACCGCGCAGCCAGCGGGCATTTGGAGACCATCTCTTTGAGACCGAAGTCTTCCTTGGGAGAGCAGGAAGCATCTGTCGGCACACCCCGGCAGCCTCCACGGTCCAGGCTCACCTGGCTGTCGGGGCTTTGCTCCGAATTCCAGAGTCTTGGGGCAGGAGGCGGCGGGAGCGATAGTTCCGCACCCCACGTTCCTGTGAGGGAGGCCGGGACACGCGTCTCGGAGACGAAAACTCGGAGGCGTCCGGGGGTGGCGGGGCTCCCCGGGCTCACCACAGCTCGTGAGCAGCAGACCTGGGACCCGAACTCAGTGGGCTGGAGGGTGACCCCAAAAAGGACGTGTCCAAGTCCCCGCCCCCAGAGCCTGTGAACACGACTGTTTGGGGAAAAGGTTGCGCGGATGTGGTCGGGGCGATCTTGAGGTGAGACCCTCCTGGCCCAGGTGGGCCCTAAATCTGCGACAGGTGTCCTTGCAGGTGTTCCTGGCAGCAGAGGGAGGCTGACACAGGGACACACAGAAGAGGCCACGTGAAGACAGAGGCACAAGCCAAGGGACGCCCGGGGCCACCGGGAGCTAGGAGGGGAAGGAAGGGTCCTGGGGCCTCTGAGGGAGCCCAGCCCCGCAGCACCTGATTCTGACTTCCTGCTGTTTTAAGCCCCCCAGGTTTGTGGTACTTTGTTACGGTGGACCCTGGTCCACGGACTCTCCTGCACAGACCCATGGGCATCTCTGCCCTCCAGGCCCTACCAGCTCTGCTCTGCCCCAGATTGTCCCTGTGTATTCCGGGACAGTGAGTCCCCACTCTGCCGCAGGCCAGGGCCACCACGCTCCAGTGATCCCAGGTGAGGGAGCCGTGTGGCGGGAGTCCAGGTGGGTCGGCCAGAAAGCTGAGCCATGCCAGGCAGGCCTGGGGAAGACGTCTGGGAACAGGAGGAGAGTGTGCAGGCCAGAGAGACAGCAGGTGCAAAGGCCCTGTGGCCACAGACTTGCAAAGAAGCCAAGTCTTTGGGGTGGCTGTGCTGGAGGGGCTGGGCAGAGGGAGCGGACTGCGCAGAGGGATGTCGGTCCCCGGCATGTACCCCTGCCGCCGACCGCACACCCCCAGGGGCTGCGCAAGATAACAGATGTGAACAGATGCTGTTGGCGCAGGGAGGGGCCTTCCGGCCACCCCTTTGAACAGGCTCCCAGAGCTTCTCTTGGGGCTCTTCTCGCTCTGGGTCCCTCCCTGTAGCCCAGGACAGCTGAGGACGTGCCGGTCAGCTTGCCCTGCAGGCCAGCCTGGAAGGTGCTGGGGACCTGCCCCTCTCGAGGCAGCAGGGTCCTGGGCCTGCGTTCCCCAGCTGGGGTGGCTCCACGGGGCCCTGAGTCCCCAGGAATTCGAACTCAGCACCCTCCTGGTCCTTTCCTTCCCAAGCTCAGCACAGACAGGACCACAGCGTGTCTGTCTTTGGCCGTGTGAGAATTTGTGCTCAGATCACCAGTGTCGAGTCTGGGCCTGGCTCCCACCAGATGGCAGTCAAATGTCCGTCCCCACCCCACGCCGGCCCAACCAGCTCGGGAGGACGGGTGATGGCTCCCCACCCCCTCCCAGCCCAAAACTAAAAAGAGTAAATAGCTGGGACTTCCGAGGGGCCTGCAAGGAGGGGCGCTCCTCAATTCAATCAGCCAAAAAGGCCTGAGAGCTTTGGAAACAATTTGATTCATCAGCGTAATGGCTTTGCAACCTGAGTCCCAGGAAGCCGGGGTTAGAGCTTTTGTCTCCGGTGCCAGCACCTAAGCCCCTTCCCCAGGCAAGAATGTGGGCTCCCCAGCGCAGCCCCTCCACCCTGAAAGGCCCCAGCTCTTCCAGGCACCACGAGGTTTTGTTCTGTGCAGAGCAATTTCTTGGGCACTTTCCCTGGGATGGAGCGTGAGCCAGGCCATAAATCTTTTGTTCCAAAATGCAGAGCTCATTCCTTTTGGTTTCCGACACAGATTTACAGTAAATTAAACGAAGGGGACCTAGTGTGGGGTTCCCAGTCCTAAATGATGTGGGATGCTGTCCTCGCAGGGTGCCGTCTGTGGAAAGGCGGCGGACTTGGACCTGTGGCTGTGGTTCTCTCTCTCCTCTAGGTCACATGAGGTGACCTTCGGACCAGGGCCAAGCTGTCCTGGGTGCCAGCTTCCAACGTTAGTCAGCAGCGGGGCTAGCAGGGGGCCGCCTGCCACGCGGTTCTGTAAGCCGCCGCACAGGGGTGTAGAACGCGAGGTCCAGCTTTTCCTGTTCCCTGTACGTTAGGGCGGCCGCCCACCAGGCCCCAGGCCCCGCGCTGTCCCCGTCCCCAGGTGGTTCTGTCTCCCTCTCACAGGTTAGGGGTGGAGGTTCCGAGAGTGGCCAGGGGAGGCTTTGGAGGCTGAAGCCAGCCCAAGCCCAGCGGCCCCCAGCGCCTGCGCCCCACTCCCGCAGGTGGCCTCGCTCCTGGCAAATGTCACCTGGAAGTTCCTAGTCCAGAAGGATCCTGAGGCCGCCCCCAGGCGGGGCCTGGGCAGCGTAGCTCCCACTCGCCCATCCTGCCATCTGAGAAAGGCAAGAATGGCTTTGTTCTTTATTGCTGCAGAGATTTCTGGAACTTTCAGACCAAGAGCCAAAATGTCAGTGGTGGTATAGGATCTGGGGACGTCTCAAACGTCCAGGAACAGCTCACTGCAGAGGCGGGCCCTGCCGTGGAAGCGCCACGTCCTGGCTGCCGGCCAGCGAGCCCCTGTCATGGGGACACATCCTGCAGGGGGTGGGCAGGGGCCCGGCCCGGTGACTCCTCCTCAGCCACTTACTTTGGGCAGACACAGTGACCTGAGGCAGAGCCGGGAACTCCAACCTTTTCATCAAGAAAGATCTAATTTATTGGGCGCACAGAGCCACAAATCACAAGCCTGGAGATTTATGGCCTCCGGGGGCAGAACTGACCACGGGGAGAAGGCGGCCTTCCCAACCGGCTCACTCCCTTAATAAAGTTGAAAATGTAAAATATGCCCCGTCCCACACCGGGTGCCGTGGGCAGCGCCCCGGTTTCATGGGGGAAACAGCGCGGCGGCTTGTCCGCTCGTCACAGAGAAAGACGCAGGGGCCTCCCAGGCCACTGCTCGGGCACTCCTGATTTAAGAGCGAGCGGGCGTTTAGCTGGGCCGGGAAGGGTGGCAATCCGAGTGGGGACTGGGGAGGCACCGGGGACAGATGGGGACATTCCCCAAGGACCATCCTTGGGGAGAAACGGGAGGAAACGCCAGACTCTCGGCTCAGGCATTTGGAGGAGCAGGGATGCGCAGGGCAGTTCTCAGGCCGTCAGAGCCAGCGACTGTTGTGCTGAGGGAACATCCCAGGCGCTGTGCTAGACAGACCTCTCGCCTCTGAGTGTCCTGGCCGCCAGACGCAGGGACGCCCTCCTCCTACACCCCATTTTACAGGCAAGGGCGCCGAGTCTCTGGCGGGCAGGGTAGCCTGGCCAGGTCCCCACCTGAGGATGCCTGGCCTTTGGCCTCTCTCCCTTCTGGCTTTGGGTCCTGGCAGGTGCCACACACCGACCTCCACCCAGCAGGGCTCCGTCATATGTCAGAGGTCAGCCCTGACTACAGGGGCAGGGCCGGGGCAGAGGAAACTCCAGACCGCCTTGAGTCCGGGGGATCTTGGTGCCGCTTGAGGGGCACCGTGAATGCAGGTGGGGAGCTCGGAGATCTCCGTGTGGGGTGAGGGCCCCCTTCCCGGCTGTGCAGGGGCCCATTCTCACTAGCAGCCCTGGTGCCCGGGGACCAGGCATAAACCAGCCACGAGTGGGTTTTTCTCAAGAACACAGAATGAGCCCAGCCGGCTGGGTGCGTGGGGCCCCCGTCTGTGGGCTGTCCCAACCCCATCCCTGCAAACAATGTCCCCCGTCCTCAGTGGGGAACCCCGGGCTGGGGGATCCTCCACAGCCATCTCCCCAGTCCTCCACTCTCCTGTCGGGGAAAGTCGACCCCTGCCCAGGTGGGCCCACACCTCCGGCAGGAAGCGTCAGTTTGCGCCCTGCCTCCAAGACATGTGCGGTCTGCGAGGAGCAGGCCAGGTAGGGGTGTGGGACACACGGGCCCGACATTGCAGGGGCTTCAGGGGCTCAGGGCCGGCTCATGAGCTGACCCTTTGGGGAGGTTCTAGTGCCAGGGCTGGGGCCTGGAATCTTGGGCTCTCAGACAGTTGGCAAGGAAGGACAGACCACTGAGCCTCCCCTGTTACAGACGGGGAAACTGAGGCCCAGAGGAAAAGGGACTCACTCAAACCACGTGGGAAGTTGAGAGCCACAGAAGCCCCCAGCCAGTCTCCAAAGAGGGACAGCCCTTGGAAGGGACTTTCTGGCTGGGACAGGTCAACGGGCCCTGGGCACGACCTACGGTTTCTTCCCCAACCTGCCGTGCCGTAGGGACCCCTCTGCTGGGACCCAGGTGGCCTGGGGGGCCTGTGGCCTCTGGCCTTCTCCTGGGGTGGGCGTTTGCTCCCGGCGGTGACGCTCTTTTCTGGGCCTGAGCCCGTTTCTACAGCACGGTGTCCCCCGACCTCTGCTACGCAGTGCTGCAGGGAAATCAGAGAAGGGGTCTGGGGGAGAGAGGAGGTGAAGGGCTGCCTGGCAAGGGGCGGGCGTGTGCGCGTGCGCGGGCCTTTGCGTGAGTGTGCACACGCATGCACGGGCCTCGTGGGAGTGGAATGTGCACATGTGCACACTCGGGCGGGACACCTGCGGCAGGCTCACCCCCTCGGGGACTCTGAAACCCTGACACTCTAGAGTGGGAACAACTCGGCAGCCCCTGCCAGAGTCACCAGCTGGCCCCCAAGACTGGCCCTCACAGCCTGGCAGAGCCTGTCACCCGCCCCCGCCCCTGGACCACTCCCCCTCTGGCTCCAGCCCTGCCCCCCAGCCCAGCACTCTACTTAATGTCTTTCTCATCGGGAGCTTTAAATTATAAGCCTAAATGAAGTCTATAAATTTGACTCCATAAAATTCTACGTACATCATTTTCCAACAGGAAAGGCTAAGAAATATTTTCCTTGCGACCCCCCGTGTCCCCCTCCCTGTGCAACGTAACACTTATTCTAATATTAAAACGGCAGGTGTTCTATAAATCGTGGGTCATCAGTGCTCTTCATCGATTTTCTTGCGGCCTCCAGCGGGGGTAGGAGCCATGCGCGAACATCAGTCCATTCAATTGAGATTCATACCCTATTTGGGGGTCAAGGGGCGAGACCTCGTGAGCTTGAACTTCTATCAGCGGAGCTGGTCGATACCTGCAGATATACGGGGGCCGCTGCCCGTGGAGATTAAGCGGCCATAAATATGTGGCGAGGGCAGTGGGCACCCTGGTGGGGGCAGGAGAGCTGGGGCCCCAGCGGGAGGGGTCCCCAGAGGGGCTGAACCTGGGGGTGTGCGGGGCTGCTCGTGTGGGAGCCCAGCAGGAGGGCACCCAGGCCTGGGAGGCTGGAAACTTCCGGAGATGCCGTCCCGGGCAGAGCGAGGCTGGCGAGCCTGGGTGCCAGGGTGTCCTGCAGCCTGGAAGGGCACCAGGCGGGCTACACACCGTTGTTTTCCTTGTAAATAAAATTTAAATTTGAGCTACGGTTCTTAGTTGTGGTTTTCAGGGCCTCCAAGGCCTGCGGCAGTTTGTGTGGCCACCTCCTCCCAAGCTGTCCCCGCACCCTCCAGGCCCATCCACAGCCTCCCCCAAGGGCGCTCCCAGGGGACTCCCCCCAGGGGCCTCCCTCTTTCTGCTCTGGATTCTAGTTCATTCTGTCTGGACCCTCGGCACCCTGGAGGCAGACCTGGTCTCCCTTCCTCCCTGCACCCCTGCACAGCCCCAGAGCTGGGTGATACCGGTCCTCCAACATTGCCTAAGCACCTACTACATCGCAGGCCCAGGGAAAACAGTTGGAAAGTCTGCAAAAGCCGCCCCAAGGAGGCTCCTGTCCCTGGTCCGGGCTTCATGAAGGGCACGGTGAGGGCAGAGCTCGCAGGACCCCCACTTCTCCCAGGGTGTGTGGGGGCACCCAGCTCTGCAGGTGTGTCCTTGTTGTGCCCTTGTGGGTGGCCCCAGTCCCAGCTCCTCATGGATCACCCCCCGCTTGGCTGGAGGCCCCATGCGCCTGACGGCCCCTGACGTGTAATGCATGCAGTCTGTTATTAGGGAGATAAATAATTTGAACTCCGGCCTTTTACCTTTTCCCCTGGCGGGCAGCCACCCCCCACCCCGCCTTGGGCCGCCCCTCCGGGCGCAGCAATTTCATTAGGAGTGTCCTCGGCAGCTGGCGGAGGCCGCCCTGTGAGGTCCACGCGTGGGGTTCTTTATGGAGATGAGAAATAGGAATATGAAAATTTAAGCCGGAGCGGATGTAATTTAACTTTGCATTATTTATCGGGGACACAAATCCTTTCTAATATTGGCGGATTTGAGAGGGCCAGGGCCAGGTCCCTGGGGCCTTTGGGGGCAGCCAAGGTGCATCCCCCCCACCCGCCCCCGGCCTGTAACAGCGGATGGGAGAGCCGGGCCTCTCGGGACAGACGCCCGCACAGGCTCGTGTGGGAACGACAGCCAGCTGGAGGGGTCAGCACAGCTGAGGCTGTCCCGGGAGGGTGGACCAGGCCCTGGGGACATGAGGACCCCCTCCCAGCAGGGACCCTGGGCTTGTGCCCCTCAAGGAGACCTGCTCAGGACCACTTGGAGTCCAGCACCCGGCACCCCCTGCCCCATGTCCCGGCCCTGGGACCAGTCAGCCCTGGTCAGAAGCCGGCCTGGGCCCGCAGAGAGAACACCCTCTCCGGAGTGTCTCAGTGTCCTGGGGCTGCCGTCACCGCATGCCACAGAAACACAGACTCTCAGAGCTCCGGAGGCCACTGGTCTGAGGTGCAGGTGTGGGGAGGGCTGGGTCCTCCTCGGGGCTCTGGGGGAGAATGGTCGCATGCCTTTCTCCCAGCTTCTGGGGTCTGCCGGCCGTCCTCGGTGTCCCTTTGTGTCCCTGTGTCCAAATTTCCTCTTGGAAGGACCCCAGCTGTGGAATTAGGGCCCATCTGCTCAGCATGACCCCACGTTAGCCTAGCGCACTGCAGAGGCCGGTTGCCAGATAAGGTCACATTCGGGAGCACCAGGAGGAGGACTTGAGCCTGTCTTTTTGGGGAACACAATTCAACCCACAGCGGAGGGGACACAGCAGGGGTGGGACGGAGTGGGGGACGTCTCACGCCCATAGAACGCTCAGAGCACGCAGGACCCCAAGTATGGAGTTGGGCAACGAAAATTTAATTTGTTAAATGTCAATCTTTTGCACTCTTGAATGTTTTTGTTAGTTTGCGGATTTTTTTGCATAGAAAAGAAGAGCCAGCATATTTACTTTGGTTTTTGAAATATTTAATTACCTCAAAACTCTAGTTCACTAAGCTTTTGAATTTAGTTTGCAAATATGATTGTTTCGAAGCTTTGCAAATTTTAAGAACAATGTTAAGAAACTTTTACAACTCAAATTCCATCAAGTGTAAACTTCGTATTTTGTTTCCTTTTTAATCACTTCAGTTGTTGGACATAACAAAGGGAACTTCTCCCACACAGAAACCGTCCTCGCACACCTAAAATACACGTCCGACTCGCAAACACCGAGACGTTCGGGTCCCCTTATATTTCCGAACTAGTTTCCGAAGTTGATAAGACATTGACCTAAAAGTTTAATCAATTATCTAGTTAGACACTTTAGCTGGAATCCCAGGCTGATCTACTAATGGGCCAGTATTTTGACGGAGACAACAGCAGCTGTGAGCAAACAGGCACGATCCTTCACCCCGAACGCACAGACATTCCTGTCCTTAATTCTAACTTTTTGAGTGAAATTATGCCCACTCAGAAGGAAGCATGAGGAGTGGGTGGGCGGTTACTTTTCCAAAATGTCCTGGGTCGGGGCTTCTCGGGACGGGGACCACGGCCCAGCTGCCAGGCCCGGGTTCAGAGCTGGTGCGGGGTCTGGCCGGGCCCCACTTGTCCCCACTCATGCCGCTGTTGCCAGCCTGACCTCTGTATCTCCCGCCGACTGGGACGCCTTGGCTGACCCCTTCCTGGTCAGTGCCTCGGCCGTCCTCACCACTGGCTGGAGCTCAGGTTAGACGGGTGGGGCCCAGAGAGTGGGGCTGGGGACAGGCCAAGTGTCCCTGGGTCCGGGGCAGCTGCAGTCTCCCGGGGGCGGGGGGGGAGGAAGGCGGCCGCAAGCCCCGTGGCTGTCTCGGCCGCCATCCCCACTGCCCCTCGAGCCAGGCCCTTAGCCCTCATCACCCCCTGACTCGGGGGCAGCCAAAGGAGCTGGTTCGGCTCAAAAATTCCTCAGAGGGTTTGTTAAAGAACAGTGACGGGAGGCGGGTCTGGCCCGGCCTGGGGGTCCGATCCTCCTAGACCCTGGAGCAGCACCGGCCAGCCAGTGGCACACACAAAGGGCCAGACAGATGACCAGATGCAGGGTGGGGTGTGGGTGGCCGACACCCGCCCTCCTTGCAGTCCCGCAGGTGACCGCAGGTGACCGAGCCCAGGCTCTGGGGTCAGCCACAGGCCCCCTGAGTTCCCTCCCCCGCCCAGCACCGCCTGGCCCAGGCTGGAGGCCGACCCTGAGCCACTACGCAGGGGCCTCCCAGGGTGCAGGGCAGGGGAAAGGACCCGCAAAGCCTGGAAGTGAGACCGGATGGCCAGAGGGCAGATGAAGGTGACGATGTCTAGTGAGATTTGGTGGCGACGGTGGACAGCCACTGTTTTGTTTTCAAGCCGTTACCATGGAAACAGTTTTAGGCACCAGCGTTTCTGAATTTCCTCTCTGGACACTGGGGCTGGGAAGTACCTCAAGGTCCTCCTCTGGGTCCTGGACCTCCGGCCCCGCCCTCCTGCCCCACGCTCCCCAAGGCACCCGGGCTTTGAACCGTCTTCACGCTGTGCTGGGACACCAGACTGGAAACTGCCAAGACCCAACATCTAACCCCAAACACCCCACTCCTCCTGCCCCCAGCCCCTGTCCCAGGCTGGGGTAAAATGGAGCCTCCACTCAGCCTCTCTGCCCCCACTCAGAGACCCCTAGCTTCTCTCAGTACCCCTAAATCCTTCCCAAGCCCATAACCCCCTGCCAGGTGGCACGGTGTGGCCCCAGCGCCCACCCTGCCCAGGACACACT
Organism: Avahi laniger; assembly: GCA_963575035.1. Taxonomy (NCBI): domain Eukaryota; kingdom Metazoa; phylum Chordata; class Mammalia; order Primates; family Indriidae; genus Avahi; species Avahi laniger. The sequence goes on from CAUYSK010125486.1 coordinate 16,173, forward strand.
CCTCTGGTGGGCACAACATTCCTCCCAGAAGCCCAGGGGGGGTCCCACCCCCAGGAAGCAGCTCCTTGCTCAGCCCAGGGCTGACTCGGCCTGTCTGGAGGCACCCCTGCCTGCCTTGTCTTTGGCTGGAGCTTTGCCAGAATCCAGAATTCCCGCTGGGGCTGGAGTGGGGGTGGGGTGGGGGAGTGGGGTGGGGGCGGGGCAGGCCTGCTTCCTTCTCACTGGCAGAGCCTCCCCAGGGAAGCCCCTTGTTCAGTGTCACCCCGGTCCCTGGGCGGAGAGCAGCATTTGTTCATCTACCCTAACGAGGCCCTGCAAGAGATGAGAAGATGGAGTTTCGGAGAGTCAGGAGCTGGCTGGAGCCACCCAGCTGCTCGGAGTGGATCCATAAATCCTGAACCAGGTCGCCTGAGCCCAAGAGACTGTTGAGAAACTTTGGTGTGGTGGGGACACTGTTTTAGGGGGAAACTGCTCTGGGATCCTCCCAGGTGAACTTAGCTGTCTTTATGATAGTTTGAATATGTGAAAATGAGAAAGCAGTGACAATTCCTTGTTTGCTGGCTTTTCAACTATAAATCCAAACACTTTGCACTGAAATTCAAAACAATGCTCTCAAGTTAGCAGCATTCTGTCAAAGGCCAGGAAGGCTCTTTCCCCGAGCTATCCCGAGGCCACACTGGAGAAATCCATCGCCCACGCGTGTGTGTCCCCATGCGTGTGTGTCCGGGCCACCCGTCTTCAGGTCCAGCTGGGAGTGTTTAGGGACTGCAGCACCCAGGCCTCAGACTGGGGTCTTGGGGTGGGGTCCCAGCCTCCAAGCCATTTGTTCCGAGCCCTCAGGCAGGGTTGAGAGTGACAGGGCAACACACAGTTTTAAAGACCCTGCAGGCACCTTGCGGGGTCCCCAGCAGAGGCGGGAGTAGGATGGGGGATGGGGACATACCCCTGGACATGGGGACGTCCCATAACAGAAGGGGACCACTGCACTGGGAAGGGCCCCCAGGGGATTCCTCCTTTGGGCAGGTGTCTCCCTGGGAGGGGCAGGGCTGATCTTCCCTGGGTGGGTCCCAGGCCACCATCCCCCACTCCAGTCTGCGGATGAGCCCCGCTGCCACCCACGTGGCCTGCTCAGCCTGATGGGCTGTCCCCCGGGCCGGGGGTGGGGGGTGGGGGGGCGCGGGGACGAGTGTACAGCTGCCCAAGTGGCCAGCCCAACCTCAGAAAAATCTGCAGGGTCACTGCGGGCAGGGAAATAGTCACAGTGTGACACTCAAGTGAAGAAGCAGTTTCAGAACAATACACCTCATATAAACCCAGCGGGGCAAAACGTCCGTGTGCCCAGCACACACAAAGTCTGGAATGCGGGAGCCAAGTGGTATCTTTAGATGGAGTAAGCACATTTCAAGGGGATTTTGGTTTTCCAAATTTTCTACATTAAGCAAATATTACTCTTGTAACACAAAGGGAGCCAGGGCAACTCCCAACCCTGGGAGATGGGACTGGAGGTGAGGGACCCCAGGAAGGCCCCAGAACAAAAGGACCCAGTGATCCCTGGTGGGGACAGAAGCAGCACCCACCAACCCTTCAAATGCCGGGTAGGGCCCAGGCCCAGGCCCCACCAGTGACATCATCTCTCCAGGTGTGGAGCGTGTCTCCACCTGCCCAGGGCTGCAAAGTTCCCGGACAGTTCACCTCCTGACAGCCTAACCAGCAGCCAGCCCCGCTCCTCCCTCCAGGCCCTGAAGCTGATGTCACCAGAAGGACTAGGAGTGAATCCCGCCCCACCCACGGTGTGACCCAACTCTGTGGCAGCCAAGGCGGGCACTGGGAAAGATGCCTGCCCATAAAACTCCTGCCGAGTTATCCATCTCCCCAGATAGCCCGATCCCACCCCCCTCAGCTTCATTTTAACTAATAGGACACTTAGTTTAATGAGGAGAGTTTGCATAAAAGGAACCTGCTAATTAAATTTTAAACCTTGTCATTCCAAGGATTAGCCCCGCTCTGAACAAAGCATTTGTCAGATCAAGGGAGGGAGAGAGCTGCCCTCCCTGGGAAGGGCTGCCTGGCAAGGCCCACCGATCTGCTCCCACCGGATCTCTGGCTGACTTAGCCAAGAAGGAATCTTCTGGAAAGCACTGGAGTGTGATGGCCCCAGGCACCCCCCAGCAGGACGCGACTGGTTGGGGGCTGTCACTCTGGGGAAATGGTGATAAGGGGACTCCAGCCTGCAAGCAGGGTCTGAGGACACCACTTCACTGAGCCCTGAGGTTTGCGAATTCTGCATCCTCCCTCCCTGCCTCATCCCCAGGCGCCAGCCCTGCCCAGCCCTCCAGCCTGGGGCTGTCCCCAGTGCTCCCCACCTGCCCTGTCTGCAGCGGGCATTGTTCCCCAAGCAGAGAAAGAAAATGGGGGGCAGGTGTCATGGTGTCAGCCCTGGAACATCAGAGGTCTTGACCTCTGACCTTTCTGAAGGTCAAACAAGTCTGGTGGTCAGGGCGGGCCAGCCTGGGGACAATGGCTAGGCCTCTTGCGACCTTTAGGCTGGGGACAGGACAGAGCCACTTGATAAATGACCACTAGGCCCTGGAGGTGGTGGGTCTTGGGCACTGGAGATTCCTGTCCCAGCTGTGCCTGGCCCGCCCGGACCTTGGGGTGAGCAATGGAAGCGGGTCAACGCCCTCCCGCAGAGCACACTGGGCCCCCACCCCGGGCCCTGGCCTCGCCCTCACCGCCCCGTCCTAATCCCGGCTCCTGCCCTGCCACACCACGGGGCAGCCTGGGGGAGGGGCTCCCTCTTCAAAATTGAAGTGAAGTTCTCAAAACACAAAACCGACCCCTTTGAAGTGAATGCCATACAACCACCACCCGAGTTCCAAACATTCCCTCACCTCAAAAGAAAACCGGACCCCTCTGCCCCGCCCCGCCCTGGGCAGCCACCGTGGACTTGCCGCCAGAGAGTTCACACAGCGCGTGGCGGCCTCTGCACCCAGCTCCATCCTCCTAGCGCCACGTTGCAAGGCTCCTCCGTGCTGTAGCCGGTGTCAGAGCGTCCTTCCTTTGCACCGCGGCACGGTCTCCCTCTGATTATCGACCTTTGCTTGGGTACCTGCTTCCGCTCCTCAGGGCCTGTGCCAGGAGTGGCATTGCTGGGTCTCACGGTGACTCTGCGTTTACGGTTTTGAGGGTACGCCACGCCCCCCCGCAATGACTGCTCCATTTCTGTTCCCGCAGCACGCACCGGTGCTCCGGTCTCTCCACGGCCTCGCCAAAGCTTGTCCCTTGTATATTATTATTATTATTACGGCCATCCTCGCGGGTGTTGGGTGGGATCAGCGTGGTTGTGATTTGCACTTTCCTGGTGGCTGACGCTGCTGGCATCTCTTCATGTGCTTATTGGCCATGATTGGTCCCAAAACGAGGATCAAATAGGGGCTGGGCAACTGCCCGTCGCACGTCTGCCAAGGGCAGACCTAGGGCTGGGCCTTGTCTGCTGGCCCCTTGCTGCAGGGGGAGGGACCATGGCTTCTCTTCTGGGCCCTCAGGTTCCAGGCCAGCCTGGCCCAATGTGCCGCACGAGCGCACCCTCTCCTCCCGCTGTCCCTGCCTTCCCTCTGGCACAAGAGTCTGAGGCCACACAGGTGTGGAAACACTGGATTCAGAAGCACTGAGGACAGGTACCCGGCCCTGTTTCACTGACAGCGACTCAACCTGCAAGTTAGGAAGCAAGTCCTGGGGTCCCCCTATCCAGCTCTTGCCTCCAGCAGGTGTGGCCTGACCCAGCCTGGGGCAGGGGACCCACGGCTACTTTGGCCTCTGTGACAATGAGCAAGCAGGAAGAAACCCAGACAAGGACCCTCAGCCACCACAGCTCATGTGCCTGCGCTCTGGGAGAGTGTGAATGGGACGTCAGTCTGAGTGAGAGGTGGGGGGTGTCATCTCTTAGAGACGGTGAGTGTGCACATGTGCATGTGTGTGTACTTCATCCTGGACTTTGCCTCAGCAAGCCCTGCAGAAAGGAGGTTGTATTTGTTGCTCTTTGCAGACTCAGAGAGGCTGAGTGACTCGCCCAAGGTCACACAGCATGTGGAGTGTATAGCTTGGATGAGAACAATGAGGGGGAATTGCCCAAGCCTGTGCTCTGGTGTCTGGCTCTGCCAGGTCTCTAGGGACGGACATTCGATGATGGACGTGTGGGGCTGCAGGCAGCCCAGGGTGGCCAACCCGAGTCTCCTGGGCTCCTGGACCCAGCCCAGCCCAGCTCTGCAGATGCGGCTGGGTGGGCCGCCTGGTGCTGGGGGATGGCTCACCAGGCCTGTTGGGAGAGCACACGGAACTCAGGATTGGAGGCCCTGTGGCGTCAGGGGCCCGCAGCCGCCCCTGCAGGGACCACACACCCTGCATGCACCCTCACACGAAGCGTGGCCGGCTCTGGGGGCTGCGGAACCAAAGTTTTCTCCCAGGTTTGGCCTTGGACTCCATCCATATTGTCCTAAGGTGACAGCTGCTTCTTAATCTGTCCCTACTTTTGAATGCCGAGAAGGGGCTCCGCTGGACAGGATGGAATATTTTTATGGTAAAAAATGAGCCGGTTGCATCAGCTCCAGGAGTGTGGGAGCCGTCACCGAGGTCGCACGAGCAGACGGATGAGAATTCTGCTTATGAAGTCGCAGCTCCCCCATTAATTAGGGGGGAGGGGGCGCTCGGCACCACCTGGCACCGCACCCAGGGCCAAAAGCTTGTCAACATTTTCCACAAAGAATGAAAATGTAAATAACTTTCAGATTATTCAATGTCACCAAGGTAAGGAAAGAGGTCGCCATACTGGGTGCCATTTATCTCGTTGTGGATTTAAAGAGCTTTTTTGTATTAAATTTCTTAAAATTAATGTTTTATGTTGCTCAGAGTAATTTGAACAATTATGGGCTTAAAGAATTGATCATTATAGCCCCTGGGACTTAGCGACCCAGACTGATTCCTTTGAAAACCTGCGGATTTATCAGTGTTGCTGCTCAACCCGGCGACCCCACCTCCCAACGCCGTCTGGACCCCCCAGTCCCTGCCTGTCCACGCGGGCCCGACCTGCTGGCAGATGGCAGGGGGAGGGGGCGTGTCCCTGGTCTCAGGGAGGGATGGGTGCTGCAAGTCCTCAGGGACCCCAGATTTGGGAGGGGCCCTTGGGCTAGAAGAAGCCCCTTATGAGAATTTTCTATTTAAGAGGAAAGAAGCCCTTTCATGTGTCGGTTGGAATTATTTTTATTATTCGGGTATCTACGTTTGATGATACAATACCGCTGCCGGACTCAGACGTCAGCAAGCCAAGCGGTGCACGGGCGCCCCTCCCCGGCCCTGCCGTGCCGGTCCCCGCCCGCAGCTCCGCGGCCCCTGCAGTACGGCCGGGGTCCTGGGCAAGGGTCGGTCCTCCCTGGTCAGACCCGCGCCGCCCCTGGACGGGGTCCCTGGCGCGACCATCGCGAGGAAAAGGCAAAACTGCTGGCGCGCAGGGCGCAGGGCACACGCGGGGGCGCCGGTCCCCGGAGCCCTCGCCTGCTCGGTCCCTCCGCGGGGTGGCCTCTCTCCCGCCGCCACCACCCGGCTCCCAGGCCCGGGGACCTCAGACTTCGCTCTGTCCCCGAGGCCTGGCTCCGCGGGGAGACGGGGCGCCGGGAACCCCGATTCCCGCGGACGGCGCGCGCGTTCGGTTGTCCACGGCGAGTCATCTCCACGTGAGCGTGGCGGGCCCAAGCCCGGCAGGACGGGTCGCCTCCCTTTCACCCGTCCCCAGCCCGGCCTGGGCCGCCCGCCGTCCGAGGTCTCTCTGCCTGCGATCTGAGCTCTCGCCGCGCCCGGTCCGGCCGGGACCAGACCCAGAGGGATCCGCCTGCGTTTCTGCCGCCGGGGCGCGGGGCGAATCGGATTAGGCCAGGCGGCGCCCGCTCCGCTGAGAGAGGGAAACTGAGGCGAGCGAGGTCATGGGAACGGCACTGCGGCGATGGAGACCCGACAGAGCTGAGCCCCGTGGGCCAGGCCCCCCCAGCCCGCTCCCGGGCGGGGCCTCCGTGCAGCTCCCCCGCCGACCCCGCCTCTCCCTGCCCCCTTCTCTCTTCCCCCCAAGCCCCGGGCGGGAACCGGCTCTGGATTCCGCCGCCAGCTGGAGCGGGCAGGGCCGAGCGGCCAACCGGCGAGGGCCCCGCGGGACGCCCGCACTTTATTAACCTGTCAGCGCCGAGTCCCGGCGGCCTGGGGCGGGGCGGGGCGGGGCGGGGCCGGAGCTCGCACCCTCCCTGGGGCCGCCTCCCTCCCTCCCTGCCCGGCGGGCCGCTGCTCCCGCCGGCCCTGCCACCCTTGTCCCGTCCCGCCGCTTCCCCGCTGGGCTGCGGTTCGGCTCCACCAGGGTCATCTCCCTCGGGGAGGCGAGGCCGTGGCCATGTTCCCTGCCGCGTCCCCTACTCGCCGACTCCTGCGGCTGCGCGGCCCGGGGTGGCAGCCATGGTCCTCGCTGGGGGCGGGGCTGGGGGCACCAGGCTGAAGCCCCGTGGCCGCCTGGGCAGTGCCCCTCCCCCACTTGGGGACAGGCCCTTCCCCCTGGGGCCTCAGTCTCTCTGCAGGCAGGGGCCGCGTGGGCCACCGCAGAGTTTGGAATGGAGTTTATGGAATGAACAGTCCTGGCACCTGCCCAAGCTTAGTCCCCGGGGACACAGCAGTATGTGGACACCCAGAGGCCAGTGGTGGCCAGGCAGCCTGTTCTCTGTGATGTCTCTCGGAGCTGTTTTGCCCCAATTCCATCACTGCCAGGCCCCCAAGCCTGCATGCACTGGGGACTGACCCCGCTCCCCTCCCCTTCTGCCCCCCCCCAGCTTCCTCATCTGTGAGATGAGTAGGGGGGACATCAGAGCAGCTGTGGGACTCAGGAAAGGAAGTGCCTGACAGTCCCCCCAGAATATGACTGGCACTGGGGAAACTTGGGGGGCAGAAGAGGGGGAACTCAGGCCCAGTGGCTCAGAGCAGCTCCTCTTGGCCACGCCCTACAGGGGCTCCTTGCCCTCCAAGGTCCCCAAGAGAGCTCTCCCCCCAGCCCCTCCTGCCAGCCAACCTTCCCTCCCTCCTCCACTGAGAAAGGCGCTCCAATATGACTCCTCCTTTCTGCCCCAGAGAGAGACCCTCAGAGGGAGAGACTCTCCCATCCTGCAGCAGGGAAGACTGGGGGTGCCCCGCCCAGTGCTTCTGCCACTCCGCCCAGCGCACTCACCTGTCTCGCCTTGGAAGGGACTGTCTTCTCTTTACAGGGAGGAGAGCATCACTCAGAGGGGCTAAGTCACCAGCCCAGGCTCACACAGCAAGTTAGCAGCTGAGCTGGGATTGGAATCCAAGCTGGAGAGACCTCCGTGCCTGAGTCACCCTACCTGCCGACGCCAGCACTCCCTGTTTGGGGCTGGTGCCAGCTGCAAGCTTTGAGCAGTAGACCATAGTCCCTGGCCCAGCTGAGCAGCTCTCCAGGGACAGAGTGGGGAGACCCCAGTCCCTCCCCCCCCAGCACGCATGGAGTCTGTACTCTCACACCTGTTTCCAGTGCCCAGAGCTGCGACCGAGATCCAGGGCCGAGAGGATGCCCAAATCCACGCCAGGTGTCCAGGCGAGGAACCAGTGGCTCCTCCCGGCCAGCACTGTGTCTCGACTTTCAAAGAACTGTGCCCCTCACCGGCTCCCCCACCGCGCCTCACCAGCGACAGAGGCCTTCTGCTGACTGTAACCCACAAATTTATTGAAGTCTTGGAAAGAGCTGACACCCGAGAATAAATAAAAGACGTGGGACATTCGCAGAACCAATAGGTAGTTCAGATTCAGGTTTACGGGAACGGCTGACTTGCACATCCGCCAGCCTTTGTGTCTGGGGCACGCACAGCTGCAGGCGTCTCTCAGAAACTTCTTTTGAAAGTGTCTGATGGAGGCGGCGGGGCGGGCTCAGAAGGGCCCTCGGCCCCACCCCCTCCAGCGGGGGAGAATTCCCAGCCTGCCCGGGAGAGCCCGCCCAGACCACCGGGGCATGCAGTTTGGCAACGGACATCTGCAGGCGCGGCCTGGACACTGGGGCCCGGGGATGGCTCTGACGTAGGGGGAGGGGATGAATGGAACAGTCTGGGCTGGGGGAGGAGCTCCTTGTGGGCTTGAAGAATGGATCTTGGAGGGAGGGGCCCAGGGATTTCTGCCTCCTCCCCGGATGCTCAGGAACAGAAAGGCCTGAGACTGGGCAAGTGCAGTTGAGGCTCCCGGGGGAGGAGGGGCTGGTGGCAGGGAGTCTGCCAGTGACCACGGGGGACAGAGACATGGCCCCACTCTGCACCCCGCTGCTGCTTCCCGTCTGGACAGAAAGGCCCATCTCTGACCTGAAGTGGGGACTGAGGGGCCAACAGCTCAGACATAGAGAGCCCGGGGTGAAAGCAAAATTATTGTTTTTTAATTTTAGAAATGAAAGCATTTTCCAGCCCTTGGGCTGTGCTGGTCTGGGCTGGGCCTGACCATCCGAAGGCCTGGCCTCGAGGGGCGACATTTCATGTCTAGAAACAGCAGCAAGTGCTCAGTTGGTTGGTTGATAGAGGGGAGCAGTTTGCTTATAAAACAAGGCCCTAGAGTCCCCGGCCTGCTGGGGACCCCTCCACGCACCTGGACACCTGGTGAGGAGGGGCCGGAGAGTCCCTCAGCCCCAGGGCCGTGGGAGGCTCTGCAGACACCAGCCCCCACCAACGTCCTTCCTCGGCAGCGGTCCACGAAGCCCCAAGCTGCCCACCCGGGGGCAGAGCCACCAAGACCCCTCATGTCCGGTGCAGGGTGGAGCCCGGCCTTGGTCAGAATTGCGCGTGGTCCACCTCATCCAGCCAGGAGGCCGGGCTGGCAGGGAAGTCAGGGTAACCCCCGCTGCTCCCAGTGGACAGGTCGGAGCTGGGTCCGTTCCCCGCCAGCACCCTCATGGGCGGGGGCCCGCCTGCAGCCCCTGAGGGCACAAGGCCCAGGCTGGCCTCGGGATACACCAGGCTGGAGAGCAGGGGCTGGGGGCCGGGAAGGCTCTGCGGGGCAGCGGGGGATGGGGGGACGCCATAGGGGCTGCTGGGGCGCAGATCTCGGTACTGCTCCGGGCCAGCCAGGCCACCATGCTCCAGTGAAAAGCTGCCCAGGGCTCCCGAGGGCCGGCCCAAGGCTGGGGTGGGCTCCCCCAGGCTGCTGTAGAGGCCGTTGGCAGGACCCATTTCAGCCATGGTGGGCTCATCTGCAAGGGAAGCAGAGGGCTCTGGTCAGTGCCAGCCCCCAGCTGTGCCCTCCAGGACAGTCCTCAAGGCAGCCCCAGGAGGGGTGCAGACACTGCCTGCACTATGCAGATGAGGAAATGTATGTCTGGAGAGGCTGGGTGGGTAGCCTAAGGCCATGGTGCAGCCCAAAGACGGTTTCCGGCGCACACCCTCTGAGGCAGCACTGAGGTGGGATGCGGCATCCCTGGGGCCAGAGAGTGAGATGAGTAACTGGGTCCCACAGAGGAGGGTGGAACCTTCTCCCCTCCCCAACACCAAGCAGATGGCTTTTCGTCTTTAAACTTACCCCCAAAATGTGCTGCCCTTTCTCCTAAAAGTCACTACAAGGGCTGGGAGCCAGAGAGAGTCCGGACCCTGCCCCGTGAGAAAGCCCAGCACGTGCCTAGCTTAGAGACAGGTCAGGTCACAGTGGGTCTATCCCCAGCTAGGGGAAGAGCAGTGGTCCTGAGTGCCCAACTAGGGGCTTCGGGACGGGGTCCAGGGTCTTTAAGTGACATGTTTTTGAAAGAGCCCAAGAATCCACTAACTGGGGAATTCAGACGTCCAGGCTCCCTGCGGCCAACCACGCCTATGCCCTCTCCTCCCCAGAGCTCCTTCCACCTGAGTGGCAGCCCACGGTGCAGCCCGGGGGACCTTCGTACCAGTGAAGGAGACCTCGGCATCGCTGTCCTGGCCCTCCTGGACGCTGTCCTTGTCTGACTTGGAGCTGCCGCGGGAGCGTTTCATGTTGCGGAAATACTGCCCCCAGCGCTGCCGGCCCGCGTCCTTCTTCAGCCGCTTCTCCTTGGCCCGGCGGTTCTGGAACCAAACCTGAGGGGTCGGGATGGGTGAGTGGCTGCTAGGGGGCCGGGGTCTCTGGGACAAGGAGACACCCGGCTTCCCTGCTCTGCTGGGAAGGTCTCCTCTGGGAGGTCGCAAGGCCTCGATCCTTGGAGCCACCTGCTGCCCTGAGAGTGGCAGGGACACAGACCCAGCAGGGACGGAGCGGGACCAGGTGTGGCCTGGGTGGCGCCTAGTGCTGACCTGCACGACACGCATGTCCAGGCCCGTCTCAGAAGACAGCTGCTCGCGCACGTGGCGCGCCGGCTTGGGCGAGGTGTTGTAGGCGCTCTTCAGTGTCTCCAGCTGCTTGGCCGTGATGGTCGTGCGCGGCCGCTTGGCCGTGGCCTCGGCCTCTGCGTGTGGGGTGAGCGGTGAGGCCGTCTGCCCCCTCCGGCCCCCAGCCGGGCCCAACCATGTCCCACCCCAGCCGGGCACTTCGGGCCCCAGATGCCTGCTCCCCCCATCCCCATCAGGGGCTCCAGGCCAACCTGCCACAGCCTGTGGAGGGGGCAGGGCACTGGCTTCAACTGGAGAAAATGGGAGGCACCAGAGCGGGGAAGGGGCCGGCGAGGGGTCCACTGCAGGGGTGAGTGCTTCATGAAGAACCCGGTGGCCTGCTCCTCTGCCCCGTTCCCCTTTATTCTAAGGGTGTGTGTAAGGCCAAGTGTTCACGGTCAAGGATTTAGGGGATAATTCAGACCAAGGGTGATAATCTGAGTAGTTCAAACCACCTTCCCTGCTAACGAAGCTGCCGCTAAGATCGCAGACCCTGCCTTCCCCGCGGCGGCTCCGTTAACTATCCCTGAGTCCCCGCCGCCTTCATCCGGAGGGAAGCACCTAAATGGGAGCCCCAGGCCCCTTGCTGAGCGCCTGCCATAGGCGCTAGTGATGAGGGTTCCACCAAGGCCCCACCCCAGACTGGCTTTAGCCCCATATTCCAGGTCATGAAAGGAGGGTTGGGGGCCCTGCCGAGGCCAGCCCGGGTGACCGTTGTCCCCTCCCGCTGACCTCGCTGCTTGGCAGTTTCGTAGTCCGCTTTGCACACGAGCCGGCTGTCCTCCATGAGGTAGAACTCGTCTCCTGTGGCCAGCTGCCGCTTGCAGACGACGCAGGCAAAGCAGTGCAGGTGGTACACGAAGTCCTGGGCACGGCGCACTACCTGCGTGGGCGGGATGCCCAGCTGGCATGCGGCGCACTTGGTCCCGAAGCGCCTGCGGGACGCACAGGGCACGCTCAGCGCAGCAGCGAGGTGGCTGCTTTCGCCCCAAGCGGGTCAGAGCGTGGCACCTGGTGGGAGGTTCCGGGAGGAGGGCTAGGTGAGGCCCTGCCTCTCGGTCACCGGCCTGGCCATGGGGGCAGAGTTGCCTGCTACTTCTGAGACGGGGGCTCAACCTCAGGGCTGGGGGACCGTGGGGAGCGCAGCTGCTGATCGTGCTGGATCCAGGAAAGGCAAATTGGGAGGGACAGGCCCCACCGGGGCAGTTCCCCTAAACCCCAAGGCCTAAGCCGGGAAGGGCCAATGGGCCAGAAGCCCCCACTCCCCAGCGTTAGGGACTAAACGACAATTTAAGAGGGAATAAGTCCAATAAGAGTTCAACCAATTTGAGCTTATCTTTTTTTAATGACTGTTTCCATGAATTACAAACTAAATTACTTTTTTCCAAATACTATTTGCCAATGTCCCAGCCAGTCTCAGCTACCCAGGGAGCACCCACAGAGAGGCCCACCCCGCCAGGGTGATTGAGGGGGTCCGGGATCCCCAGTACTTGGCTATCGTGAGGGGCTGGGGGAACCACTGGGGTGGCAGCGCTCCCAGCCTGCTTCCTGCAGGGCAGGCTGCGCCACCGCTCCTTCCCTCCTGCGCCCACGGGTATCGGGGCTCACTTGAAGAAGTCGTCCTTGCAGTAAACACTCTCCCCGCGGCTGAAGCAGCGCTCGGCCAACGGCGTGTGGCAGTCACTGCACTTGAGGCACTTGCTGTGCCAATGGCGGTCCAGGGCCTTGAGGATGAAGCGGTCCAGGATGTGCTGGTCACAGCCGGCGCACAGCGGGACCTCTGTGGGCAGGAGGGACCGCCAGGTCACTGGCAGCTCTAAGACCCAGAGCAGCGGAGTCTCCTTCCCACCCTAGCTTGAGCCACCTCCCCTCCCACACCCAGCCCCTTCCCTGCCACCCGCTTCCCCAGCCCGACTTGAGCGGCTGCCTGGCTCCGACTGAGGAGTGCGTGGGCACCGCTTCCAAAGGCCTGGCGGCCGCTAAGAAAAAACTGAAATAGGTTTAGAAATGTGTCTGTGAGCAGGAAAGTGGCCCAGGCCACTCCATGAAGCCCAATACTGTCAATTGCGAATGTTCCTAGAGCCAGGAAGAGCCCATGTTGAACTTAAATGAAAACCCTCTGCTCTCAAAAGCTGGGCTGGAAAGTGGGGAGACAGGGCTGCCCCACCGGCCGCCTTCACTACCTGCACAGGTCAGTGCCGGCCCCTTTTTCTAGAGACTGCCTGCAAGTGCAGCGCCCAGCAGGGCCGTCTGCCGGCCTCGAGGTGCAAGTCCGTGCCCTCCCTGTCTTTGGGCGGCGGTAGAAGTGTTTGTGAGGACTGGACAGCTGGACAAGCGGCCCTCGGCGTGCGCGAGCACGGGTGCTGGAGCAAACAGTCGCGCAGTCGCAGCACCGAAGCACCCTGGGTTCTCCCGCGCTGCCCCCAAGGGTTGCAGGCGCCTGAGGTACAGGCTGAGAAGCCAGAGGGTGCCCGCGGGAGCCGCGAGACTGTGAGTAGCTTTTCCAGGAGCTCCGGGGCTGGGGACTACCTGCCAATTTAGCAACGGTCTCTGGAAGAGGTGAGAGCCAGACGGGACTGGGACCTGTTCACAACTGCGCCCACTTCGCGAGCACACCGAGCCTCGCCGGCTGCGCACTGGGGAGGGACCGCGAAGGGGCTCCCTGGCAAAAAAACGGGCCGGACCTCCCCTCGGTGGCGGGAAACTCGAGATGGACGCGGTCCCGTGTCTGGCAAAACCGCGGCTCCGGTTGCGGAGCGTGAGGACTGTCGCGCGGCCCAGGTGGCCGTCGCAGGCAGCGATCCGGCGGCGAGGACTCAGCCTGGAACCCGCGGCCCGACAGCCCCGCGCAGCGCGGATTCAGCACCGCGGGCGGGACAGCACCTGGGACGCGCAGCCCGGCGCCCGCGGCGGGCGAAGCCGCCCCTGCCGCCCCGCGCCCGCCACCCCGGCCTTACGCTGCATGGCGGCTCCAGCCCGCGGGTCTCCTGCCCTCCGCGCCGACCGCCCGGCGAGCCTCGCGCCCGCCGACCGCCCGCCCGCTGCGCCGGCTCTCCCGGGCGAGGAGCGCCCAGCCCCTCCCTCTCTCCGCTCCCTCCTCCTCCCACCTCTTCCTCCCAGCCCTGCGGCCACCCCTCCCAGGAACCGTCGGAAAATAAATAAATAAGTGGGGGACGGGAGACCCCACAGCCTGGATGTAACCCCTTTCCCGCCCGCTCGGTCCCTCCCACTCCCCGCCGCCCAGGCGCCTCCCTCCAGCCCGGGAGCCCGCGGAGAATCGCCCAGGTTCCCTGAGAGCCAAGGCGCCGGTAGCAAGAATGCCACCGGGAAATTGGGGGCTTTTTCCTGTAGACATGTCCTGACCATCAGCCCAGGCGTCAAGCAGCAGGTGCGTGTGGGCGCAGACACGGAGACCCGGCTTAGGGGTGACATATGGCCGGGGTCCAGCTCGACCCTGGCCCGTGCCTCTGCCTCTGTTCCGCTGGTCCTCTCAGGGACCCTCCTGCCTCATGGTCACTGAGTCCCGCGATTGCTCCCTGCACACCCTCCAGTTCAGGAGGCCGGCTCAGGGTCTCCTAAGCCCACCCTGAACCCCTGCGGGGTCCTCGGCCCAAACGGCGAAGCGCCACGACCACACGACACGACAACACAGCGCCAGGGGCCCCAACACAAACTCGAGGCTGGGGCGCCCGGGCGAGGACGTGCGGGGGCCGTCGCACCCACTCCCACCCAGGTCCCCGACTGCTGCTGGCCCCCGCGGCCAGGCTCGAAAAGGCTCGAGGACTCCGGCCGCCCCATGCAGCCACCCCACGCACCTCGGCGCAGGTCCGCCCTCCGCGCCAGCAGCGCCAGCAGCAGGTCGCCGCCCGCCGACTCCCGAGCCGGGCCCAGGTCCCCGCGCGCCTCCATGGGTCCTGCCGCCTGGCGCCACCGCCCTCCGGCCGCGAACTTTCTCGGGGCCCGGCGACGCCACGGCCGCAGTGGCCCCGAGCCGGCGTCCGAGCGACTCCCCGCGCCGCTGGGCGCTGCGCCCGCGGGCCGCCCTGGGGCCCCGAGCCTCCGGCCCCGCGGAGGGCGGAGCGGCCGAGGGGCGGGGCCGCGGCGCGGGGCGGAGCCGGGGGTCGCTGAGACGTGCCCGGGGCGACCGCAGGCTCTGCGCGCCTTTGCGCCGGACCTGCGCGGCCCAGACGCCGGCCCGCGTGCACGCCCGAGGGCGCGACCGGCAGGGGAGGATCCAGGTAAGCGTCGCCCGCGGGCGCGCTCGGCCGCTTCCTGCCCTAGCGCTTCCTGCCCGAGTGCTGGCCGTTGGCTTCGGCCTGGGCTCGTGCGCGCCGGGAGGGCTGGGGTTCCTGGGAGGGGTCAGGAATCAAGAGGGAGCCGGGTCCCCCTGCGGCTAAGATTTGGCTCCAGAGGAGCCGGAGCTGGTGGCAGAAGCACAACCCGAAACCCAGAAAAGGCGAGTGTGGCGCAGAAGGCTTCATATCGAACCACCGGAGCCAGACGCGATCCCAGACCCTCTTGGGCTCCCCGAGTGGGCACAGGAAGGAGACTACTCCTGGGAGAGAAGAGGCCCAGTGTCCTTGGCCTGACGCACAGTCCAGGCCCAGGTCAGGAGGAGCGGAGCTAGGGAAGCCCCAGGATACGCCCCCTCCTCCTCCCCACGCCCAGCACTCTGACCCACACTGAACATGGTCCCTTCACTTGATTCTCCAGCATCCTGCCCCACTCCAAACAGGCGAGCCCAACGGGACCCACCTGTTCTTGTAGGTAGAGGGATGCACCCACCCCTGCCCAGAGGGCCCACAGCACCCGGGCACACACTAGCACCAGCTCTGGGCAGCCCCTGGGCCAGAACACAGCAGTGAGCGAGCCCTGGCAGCATGGTCACAGCAAGGGCAGCCCCTCCACCAGCAGTGAGCAGAGACACCCAGAAAGTATTGGGGGCCTAGCAGGTCGATGCCATTCTCCAAGGCCCTCTACCTGGGGGCCGACAGTAATACCCTGTCCACCCTGCCTCTGGCTTCAGGACAGTGAGCTTTAAGGGCCTGGACCCAGGCCCAGAAGGAACAGCGCAGGAAAACCACAGCCCCTGCCCCCAGTGCCCAGCAGACCTAACGTCTCAGTTCTGAGCAAAAGCCCATGGTGCCAGCTCTCTGCCCCCTCACTTTGCACTATGCTTGTTACCCAGAAGGGACAGGGCCAGAGCACATGAGCCTGAAGCCTGGTGGGTGCCAGCGCTGGGTGTGGGCCGTTGAGTGTCAGCTGCTGCAGAGGCAGGCGGGGTCCATGTGTGGCCCAACTGGGGAAGGAGCAGTCGGCCGGTCAAAGAGCAGGCGGCCCCATGCCGCTGGGCATCTGGCCGGCTCACCAACAATGGCTCCATTATTTCCCAACGTCCGAGGTAATGGAATGGCCCTTGGGGAGGGCAGTTCAGGCGGGAGACCCCGCCTAGGGTCCCAGCTTTGGGGTCCGGATGCCCAGGTGGTGCTTTGAGGCAGCCGAGGCTCATCCGTCTCTGGGGGAACTTGGCGCCTCTCCATCCCATCGCCCCCGGCCACACTTGATACCCCTGTCTTTTCTGGGGGACTCTGCTTCAACCGCAGCAGGGCACCCTCTCAGGCCAGCACTAGGCCCTCCCTGACGCCCAGGGGCTGCAGACTCCACTCCCCTCTGCTGTTCCCAGCTCAGTGTCCCGCCATCCGGGTCCCTCTGCCTGCCTTTGCCGCCCTTGCGGTTCCTGTCCTGCGGTGCTGCTGCCCTGCTCGAGGCCTTGGGGCGCGCCGAGCTCTTACCCCGAGTCCCACCAAAGGCGCAGATGTCGGTGGCCGCGGGGGCCCCGGGCCTCTCTCCTTCCCGCTCAGGCTCGGTTTCCAGCAGCATCGCGGCGCAAGGCCGGGCTGAGTGGCGCGGGCCGCGCTCCTCCCCGCTCCGCGTCCACGGAGGTCTCGGGGATCCTCAGGCCCTTGGGACGTCGGAGCCGCCGCGTCTCGACCGCGCCGCGAGGGGCAGACCCGGGAGCCACCGGGTCGGGCGCTGTCCGCGGTGCTGAAGGAGCCACCGGACGCCGCCCCGCCTGCCGCCCGCCCCCTCCCCGACCCCTCTCGCCGCCCCCGCCCCGCCCCCCGCCCACCCCCCGCGCCCGGGCCGCAGCGTCGGACGCGCCTCCCTCCGCAGGGTTTGGCGGACTCGGGCGGTCGTGTCGGTCCCGCTCCCCACTGAGCTCCAGGCCCAGCCGGCCGAGAGTCGCAGCAAGCGGGTTGTGGAGCCGCGGGGCCGAAAGCCGCCCACCCTGCCCTTCCGAGCCCGCGGCGGACCCCGGCCTCGTGACCTGCAGCCCAGGCCCCCGGGGCTCTCTCCTGCGAGCGTTTTGCCGCTGGCCTGGGGGAACTTTCTGCACTCAAACTCCTGGAACCCAACTCTCAACTTCTGGGCAGATCTCGGCCCCAACCTGTCCCCCAGGGCCGCCAGGAGGAAGGGCACCTACAGTGCCGCCAAACACACTGCTCAGGACTCCAGAGCGTGAGCTCCCAGACCCTGGGCACCGACGGTGAGAGTCTACACCAGCTCCAGCGCACAGCGACCCAGGCTGGCACCTCCTCAGTGCCCTGCCTGCGGGAGCGGGGGCTGCCTGTGCCTTTGGGTGGGAGTGTCCTGGGCCAACCCCGCGGATTGAGTTACCCATCAGCCTCTGCACGGCCCGCTGGGGAGGGGAATCTGCAGCAAACAGGTCCCCACGGGAGGCCACACAGACTGCTGGCGACCTCCCCACCGCACCCTGCGCACAAGTAGGGGCGGGGCTGAGAAACCCAAGCAGCTCAGAGCCAGGACAGCAAACAAGGTGTCAGGGGACAAACCCCATGGGTGCCCAGCAAACTCAGCCAGACCTTAAGCTGTAGGACAAAAGCTGGACATTCCTGCTCAGGGCGATGGTCTCGGGCACCTGGGGTGCCGGCATACGGATCCACCGTGTAAAACTGAGGGTGTCGTCCTGTAGCTGCTGCGTCAGAGCCGCTCCAGGGGATAATCTGTCGTCAGTTTTCCACCTTTTACTTTCCATCTGACCCCTGGGCTGCCTTCCAAAAAGCCTCTGGTTCCATATAAGAAATTCTAGAATTTCAGATGTCCAGTCCATAAATAGAAAAGAAGGCAGCGCCTGTTCTGCACGCTCCCCGACACACCCTGACTCGTTAGTGGAGCTGGTTGGCATTTCAAGAGAATAACAATATTTTCTTTTTTAAAAAATGTTTTATTTTAGCTTTATTACTTGTTTCTGTATTTTTAATTTTTTTCTTAACCCATGACCCTGAGATTAAGAGAATTACAATTTTTCAAATGTCACGTTTCTTTATTCTTAAAATGTGCGCAATACAAAATGTTCAATTTCCTTGCAGGTAAGAAATTTCAGACATTTTCATGTGAATTAGCTTCTTTTTAATCAAAATCCTTCCATTAAAAATAAATAAACATTTAAATTACTGAACTATTATTTTCATTAGTCTCAATACCTCTGAAAATACTTTAAACTTTAGAAAACAGACTTTAGACCTGAGCAGACCGTGTGGGGTAGAGGCAGTATCTACACAGTCCCCGCCACCTCGGTGCACCCCCCACAGCGGCTCAGCGCCAGCCACTGATGCTCTGCTGAAACCTTCCCCTCAGGAAGCAGCAAGCTTGTCCCCCAGAGAGCGGTGTCCTCCAACTGCAACGAGACGACGGGAGCTGACAGCCAGCGCTGCCCTCCAGACGGCTCTGTAAACCCGAAGCCAGGATGGAGCCTGCAGCCTCCTGGTTCATACCCTCAGAGGAACCGACTTGAGGGAGAAAAAGACATTTGACACCACCCAAAACGTAGTTTAATTAAGGGCTCCAAGCATTTCCCTTTCAACCCTGTGAGCCTGCCTGGCCTTCAAGCTGAAAGAGAAACAACATGGCGACTTCAGCATCCCAGGTGCACAACTAGCTATGAAGACAAGCTCACGTTAACACTCAGAGGCTTCTGGGGTTAAGAAGTGTCAGACGAGAAACTCCAGCAGCAGAGGTGAAACAGGAAGGTCGGAGCTCTGCCCGGGCATCAGACCCCTCCCTCCCGCCAGCTGCACGGCTTCCGGGTGGTTCTCTCTGCAACCTCAACCTGGCGGCGTTCTCAAGCTGCAACAATAACATCAATATTACAGTGGTCTTATAAACACACCCGCATGATCAACTGCAGTTAGGAAACGTGAGTATAAAATATAAAGTAGGCAAAGTGGAAAAAACATCTACGACTCTCACAGTCTCTGTCTCTCTCTCACACACACACACACAGGTAAACAAATACATCTGAGCCTATTTTATCCAAATACAATGAAGCTGACGAGACAAGCCAAGAGCCACAGAGATTCTCAGTATAAATGTTCCCAGAAATAGTATATTTGTTTTGTTTAAGTCTTCAGAGGCAAATTTACCACTAAATGTTTTGGGTTTTAAAACAACATGTTTAAATTAAATAGTAAAAAAAACATGGCCTAAGCCCAGGAGGCTGGTGCCTGCGTGGGGACCCTCCCCAAACAGCCTCCGAGAGCAAAGCCTGGCACTGGGCACCAGCGCCCAGAGGGAGGCATGTGCGGCCACAGGACCTGCAGGTGGCTCCCAGGGTGACAGATGAAGAACAGCCAACAAAGGGCTCCTGTGGAGACGCCTCCCTGGGGACTGCACTGAGCAGAGCAGACCACTCCTCACCACCCCTCCCTCGGTGGCCTCTGCGCTCAGCTCTGCCCCCAGGATGAGGCAGACTGGGAGGACCCTCATCTGCTCCCAGATCAGCAAACGAAGGCACTGCCTTTGAGGAATAAAATGGGCCACCGTCCTCACCCTCAGTCCACTCCATAAGGCCTCTGGGGTTATTTCTTGAAATGCAGCAAAGCCACAAACTCACTGGCTCCTCCTGGCCTGGCACAGTCAAGCCTCCCTTGGAGTGACAACCACCTGTGCAGCGCGGGAAACTAAGACACCTTCCTCTCTGAATCTGAGCTCCCTAAGCCCCCCAAAGTGTCCCCCTGCTGAAGCAGAAGCCACCAAGCAGCTGAAAAGCACACGGCACAGGCAAGTCACTGAGGACTGTGCTTGCTCCGAGGGGCCGAGGCCCAGAGAGCGTCTGGGAGGCCGCCTGTGCTCCCGGCTCTGTCCTGTCGCCACGGGCAGCCTGGGTGGGGGAGGCAGGTTTTTCCCCAAATACAAAAGCAAGGCCTTGACAGATGAGGCGCTCAGTCCAGTCCAGCTGGGGGGGAACAGAGTCGGGCCTGGACTCCCCACCTCTGTCCTAGGTCTGGAAAAGTAGGAACACAGGAGTCTTTTTGCTATAGGATCCGCAAAGGAGCAGGAATGCAAATATTCGCACAAGAACACCCGGAGTCCTTCTCTCCCCAGAAGAGCGTTTGTAAAACGAGGACCTGGAAGCCGAGAGGTGCCATCTGATGTGAAACCAGGTCTGGCGTGTTTATAAGATCCCTGACCATAAGTGTTAAAGCTGCAGGCGGCACGGGGGCGGGGCTGTTTCCCAAAGGCGCGTCCACCATCTTGCTAACGCTGCGGAGGAGACGCTACACCGCCGGGTGGTAATGCTTGACTTTCCATCGCTTGGATCTCACCCGGAAGAAAAAGTACATCACCATGAGGAACAAGGACGAGGCCACGTACAGCACGACGCACAGACTCATGTCCAGGCTGGAGAAGCCGACCCCCAGGAAGGGCACGGCTGCCTCGGCTTCCTTGCGGATGCCAGACGCGTGCGGGTCCTGCTGTTTTATGTCCAGCCTGTGGTGCAAGCTCTCCGACAGGCGGGGTCCGGGACCCAGCACACTGGGCGGAGGAAGGCTCTTGGGATGGTGGTCTCCACGGGTCTTCTCTGGGGGAGTGAGTCCTTTCTCCTCCTCCTCACCCCGGGCACCAGGGTCTCCCTGGTCCACGGAGTATGTGTCCACGAGGTTGCTGCGGCTGTAGTGCCTCTTCAGGAATGTGAGCACGTGGCCTTCATCCCAGCTGTCCAGGCCCTTAATTTCCTCATGGCAGGCAGGGCAGAGGTCTGGAGTGGGCCACGGAACCTTTGGAAACTTGGGATCCTCACTCAGGTGGCCTAGGAAGAGCAGGAGGAGGGACAGTCTCAGCGCAGGAAGGCCTTTCAGCACCGGGAGTGGCGCCGTCCAGACGCGACCCCCCAGGCCCACCCGCCGTGGGCCTCCTCCCCGGGCCCTGCTGGGTCCCTCTCCCTGCCCTTCCCACCACCTTTCCCTGCAGGGCAACCAGATGACACCCTGCTCCTGTGGGTCCCAGGCATCTTTCTAAAGCACCCCATGCCTGTGTCGACCTCTAGCCTATGAGCAAGAGAGACTGTGCACTCGGCCCACCCCCCACTCCGGGGCTGCACCTGCCTGCCCGCCCTGCCCCACCCGTCTGCCCTTCCTCAAGGTGCGCCCGAGGTCCACCGCTGCACAAAGCCCAGACCGCTCTGGCCGCCAGCAGCACCCCCCCTGCCTGGGAACTCGCTGTCCAGCATTTCCACTGTGCTTTAGGCACATGGCCCCTCCCAAACTCCAAAAATCCCCTAAAGATCTCCAAAACCTATTTCAGGAGTGACGCATGTTCACTACTGGAAAAACTAAGAAACACTGATGTGCAAAGCAGAGCCTGCTCCTGCTTCTACCCCGAGACACTGCCGGTGGGGCCTGCAGATGCCTTCTGCACACACACGCGCCTCTCCCGACAGAGCAGCCCACGCGGTTCCAGCTGGACTCGCACTCAGCTCCCATCCAGCCTGTGCTCTCGAACTCGAGTCCGCCACGGCACTTCTGAGGGCTGTGCAGTGCTGCACGGGAGGCCCACTGTTTATCTGGCCAATTTCCTGTGGATGCCATGTAAACAATTCTGCGCTGAACAGCCAGGAGGGGACAGAGCAAAGACTGAGCGTCAATGGCCTAAAGCTGAGTGTCCTCACGTAAGGCCGTATGGAGCCAGCCCTGAACAGCAGCTCCCCCTGAGATCTCTGAGAGGCCTCCAGGGAGTTTGGGTCTCAACCTAAAAGCTGGAGCTGGGTTGGGTGGGGGGCGCACAGGACACTCAGGAGGGACACCATCACCCTGGGCTGCAGCCCAATAACGTGGGGACACATGCAGGCTGGGGCCACAGGCTGGCAGCAGGCCTGGCTGCTTCGGAGCTGCGTACTCCGGGGATAACCACGTGGGCCTCTGTGAGGAGGCGGGCAGGAGGGATCCGAGAGGCACTGTGGAGAAATCCCTGTGTTAGGGCCACAGTGGAAGCACCTTAAAATCATAGCTGACAGTGATGGAGCAAGTCCGGCAGACAGGAAGGTGTCTACAGCCGTGTGGCCCAGGCCACAGCAGTCAGCTCTGAGTGCAAAGAAAACCAATTTTCTTTAGTGCTCTAGTTGTAATATGTTTTATAATACAGTGGATTAAATAAAAACCAATAGTTTAGTGGCATTTCCTATTCATCTCTATTAAGACTTATTTCTCAGTGGAATTATTTTAAGCCTGATTTAATCTGCCATTGATTTAGGAATAGTTTGAATTACTTAACTCTGAGAAGATACATGTGCCCCATTTAGTTTTTCTAAATGAAATCACTTGGAGAGGTTTGGTTCACAGTCTGAGAAAAGATTTTAAGGACATTAAAATTCCTTACCCCAAATTAAATATATTCCAAGTTGTCCAAGGTCAAACTTACCCGGGTGTTAATGGCCACCAAAGGGCACAATGGGAAGAAAGAGCCACCACGTTCCTCCAGTCCCCAAGTGAGAGCGTGGGCTAGAGGCTGGGTTGGGGGGTCCCCCCGCAGCCCCCACCACGGCAGCCACACCCCCAGTGCGTGGTCATATGAGCACTGCAGGAGCTCATGGCCGTGCCTGCTGGGCCCTGCACTGTGCCGACCTACTCTGTCCCGCAGGGCCAGGGACCTGGGGGTGGCTTCTCCTCACCTGCCAGGCGGCCGTTGACGACGTTGTGCTTCTTCCAAAGCCAGAGAACTGCCTGGTCCGGGGTCTTCACCGAGTCCAGGGACTCCGTGGCCATCTCCTCGAAGTGCTCCCCACACTCTCTACAGCCAAAGAAGGTGCGCACGTACCTGCGCACGGCCTGCAGCACCGCCTGGGGGTCGTCCTCAAAGCCTGCACAGGGAGAAACCGCGCTGGCACCACAGGCAGGAGTCGCTCACGCTGGCTTGTCGGCCTGTCTGGAGTAGAACCAGAGCCTGGGCGGCACCTGCGGGTGGGCACGGGGCCCCATGCCCTACACGCAACACAGGCTGCCCCGTGTCCCCTCAGAGGCCTACATGTCACTGGCTCTGCAGTGCTCTGGGAGCACACCTCCCAGCCAAGCTGCCCCGCCCTTGGCCTTATGACCCAGAGTGTGACTCCCTCAGAACAAGGGACCCGCTGGCTGTGTGCGTTTCTCCTGCCTGACAAGCAACTCCCAGGGGCAACAACACTGCGTTCCCCATTCCTCGCAGAGCACGAGCCACGTGGGAATGTGGCCTCAGGAAGTGACTCCAGGCTTGCTCCCAGCAGTGTGCCGTGAGGACCTCCACAGGGTGGGCAGTGACGGTGACTCACAGGGCAGCTGCCAGGGCTCCTTCTGGGGGAAGCAGGGCAGAGGTGGTGAGAGCCTGCACTTTTTCTAAAAAGGCCAAACCACCTCAAATAGTGGCTGTTTTAAGAGAAAACACTCCAGCACCGACAAGCCACACAGAGTTTATGTCACTGTACATAAAACAGACACTGACGAGACAGCGTGTGCCTGAGTACACGGTGCCTGAGACACTGTGTGTGAGTGACACATCACACTTCCAGAAAACAGCCCTGCCCCATAGGCGCGAGGCGGCGGTGGGCACCGCACTGGAAGAAGCCCTGAGAGAACCCAGAGGCAGCGCAGGCTGGGCCCGGCAGTCCTTGTCGCACAACTGAGCCCGGGACCCGTGAGATCTAAATAGATCACATGCCGTCATTAAAAGAAATGTGGCAAAATGTCGCAAAAAATGACATGCTCTTGAGAATGAATCCATCTTCATCAATAGCAGGCCCCTAGGGCGGGAGGTCTCCTTCTTCACGCGCCGATGCAGGCCTGGTGCCTGTCGTGGTTCTACCTGTGAGGGACAGCTGTCCAAAGGCCCCGTCTAAGTGTCTGGTCTCCCGTGAACCGTGACAGTTGCCATTTACTTTACCCGGAAACAGCGAACATGAAGCGTGGTGCCAGCTCCTCCCTGGCCGGGAGCCCGTTCACAGGCCGGCGCAGGCTCTCCAGACATCTGCCTCCCGTCCCCGGGTAATCCCTTCCTCTTCCCCCACAAACCGCCGCACACCCAGGGCCACCCTAATCTTTAAAGTGGACAAGAACCATAAACCTCTACCTGGGGGGATTAGAGGACTGGGCAGGCGCGTCAGTGGATGGGGTTTAAACTACAATAAGGAGAAGAAAACCTTCCACACTTAATCCCACGGTCTCGTCTGACCCAATTCCTTTGTCTGAGATACAGTCCTCGGAGATCGCCCTCACTTACGCTGACAGAGGGGCGGGCCGAGGGCCTCGCTAACCGTGTACCAGTGGCTGCTGCTCTCCCGCCTCACTGTGCAGCACCGGTCCTATATTTGTATACTGGTGCCCTGGTGACTCAGCTTCCTTCCCTGGCGCTGCCCCACAGCGCTGTAGCCCGTGCGCACGTCTGCACGTGTTGTCAGGGCAGGCCGGAGGAGGACGCAGCGCTGCGACAGTCCTTCTCAATGGCACTTCCCGTGTGAGCACGAGGTTTGGATTCTGCAGGCTCATGTTTCAGGAGAGGGTTTAAAAGGTTGGCCGGCATGAGGTCAGGCAGTGTCAATGCTCTGATTTCAGTTTGTTCGCAGAGCTCCCAAGGTCTCTCCCCAAAAACATACTACTCTTTTTTCTGTGTGATTCTTAAAAGAATCAGAGGTTAAAACCCACTCCCACTCCCGCTGGACCCTGAGGAGCAGTCATCCAGTGTCACCGCAAAGACCCCAGGGCAGGAGCCTCCCCAGGATGTCTGCCACAGCGCCTCCCCACTGGACACACGCCCGCCACGCTCCCATTGACAGGTGGAATCTCTCCCCCACCACGAATCCTGGCCAGGTGCCGGGGCTCCTGGGCCAACCAGCTGCCACAGAGGACCACGGCCACGGGAGAGCCAGTGCTAACAGAGCTGCCCGGCGTGGCCCGGCCCCCGGCGCCACCTCACACAAAGTGGCAGCTGTTTTAAGCCGTAGCATTTTGTGTTAGCTTGCTATGCTCCAAAAAATACCCGTAAAAGAATTTTACAATTTTACTGGAAAGAACACTGGCCTGTGAGTCAAAAGACTCCACTTCTGCTGTAACGTGGACATCAGCGCACCCGAATGCGCAAATGGGGAAGCCGCACTCCGCACTATCCAGAGTGGATAAGAACCCAGCCCACGTTTTAGTGTTCCGTGAAGGACAGAAACGTAATCTTGATTTTAATTATTTCCTAAGAACTGAAAATTATTCAACCTGATTTCAGAGTTTTGCTGTTTTAACGTCCTGTGGCAGGTCACTGAGTGGGGCTTGCCTGCTGTCTCTGCGTACACCTGAGAGAGGTGAGAACCCGTCCCGCAGGGGTGCGCCAAGCCCGCACTTCGGACAAGCGGAACGTGGCAGAGGGTGGCCTCTCTCGCAGCCTTGCTCCGAAGAAGCCACCAGGACGTGAGCTGCCCACGGAGGAGCCCGTGTGAGGCGCCGGCAGCAGCTCCTGCCAATAGCCAGCAAGGACCTCTCCAGACATGTCTCAGGTATTCTCTTATTGTTTTCAAAGCAAAAAAGGAGCGTTTACGTGCAGAGAATGTCCTGGCCAACACTCCCTGCCCTATTTTCTGCAGGTCAGCCACGTGCACCCTGAGACACGCTGCCTCACACACGGCAGACCAGCCTGCCCATGTACCCCTGATGGCGCCTGGCACGTGCCAGCTTGGGCTACGCGTCAGGCAGACCACTGCCCCCGGCAGTGTGGGACGGCTTACCTGTGCCAGCCAGGGCTTTGGGGTGGGTTGAGGCTTGAACGGTCAAAGTGTGGAATAATTTCCAGAGGGAGCATGGGTAACCCCTCCACTCAGGTCGGCTTCCTTGACATCCAACCCACTTTATGTGATTAGTAAGGAATATTCCAGAAATCTGAAAACAAAAACCCACAAAGAATAAAAGAAAATTGTTAAAATTTTCAGATTTGTCCGTCAACTGGAGTGTACATTTTTCAAAACTCCATCAACTGTACACATAGATCTGTACAAATCACCATGCATAAATTTAAATTCGATACAAAACAAACTTGAGAGCAGAGCAGAATCTCAAACCCTGGAAGCGTGGCCTGTGTTCTCCACTCTTCGGGCAGAAGAGTTTGTTTGTGCCTTGACAAATCAGCAACATTCAACACAAAGACACCACTTTTTCTGTTAAATTAGCACTAGTTACAGTGACAGTCCTAAGAGAAAAGGCCGCTAAGAGTCAAAAGCCCAACTCTCCAGCAGCCCCTGGCCAAGGCAGGGACGGCGCCGCCAGCACAGGGCGGTCGTCTCGAGCCTCCTCCTCTGCCAACTTTCCCCCTCTGAGGGCTCAAGAGCCCAGGACCAGCTTTCACAAGGGAAAACACCACGGCACTGCTGTGACCTTGAACTCCGTGTGAAGGCATCACGTGCTCCTCAGCCGCCGGGGGTCAGCGGCGGAGCCGACAGAGCCTCGCACAGCAGCCGCCCCGACCAGGGCTCTTAGCAACCTGCCCGTGCTGGGGTGAGTGTGGTGCCCTGGAATGTTCCGGCAAACCGAACGCTGGGTTTGCCTCCTGCTGTTCGATTCCAAGGGCTGCTGCTTCGTGACTGTGGGGACTGCCAGGAGGCAGTGCGCAGGCCTTGAGGGAAAAAAGTCACCTGCTGGCACCTGGCCTCTGGTGGCAGCACCAGCAGGGCCACCACACTCCCTGGATACAGTGTTTTTGGTAATTTTGAGGTACGGGACCAGACACGCTTACTAAAACTGAAAGACAAACCCTAGTGCCGCGCTGTTTCAGAAAATTACCTCCACAGGACAGGCTGTCCCCGAACACTTGGTGAACTGTCCTGCTGCACAGGACGTGTCCCCACAGTCCCATCTGCCCCAGATCCTGCCTTTTCTTCCCTTTTCTTTCTGAGACAGGGTCTTGCTCTGTCACCCAGGCTGGAGTGCAGTGGCGTGATCCTAACTCATTGCAGACTGGACCTCCTGGGCTCAAGTGATCCTCCCACCCTGGCCTCCCGGGAAGCTGGGACTACAGGCGTGAGCCACCATGCCTGGCCTCCTGAACTGTCCCTGAAGTCCCAGCATGATGTCCCCATGTCAGACAGACGAGGGTAGATACAAAGCTCCTGGAGACAGCAGCGTATAAACTGCCAGGCTCAGCCATGGAGGGCAAGGAGGGCCCTGCGCTGTGGGGCACAGAGCGGGGTGAGGGGACAGCGCAGCGTTCAAGGGCCTGACCTTTGGGAAGGGGTCTGGGGCTCACCCGCATCTTGTTGTTGACCAGGTCAAGGACGGCGTTGTAAGGGATGCTGTCCAGGGGAAGGCTGGCCAGCCACTCCTGCAGCGTCTCCAGCAGCTTCCTGACCGGTGGTCGGCCTGGGAACAACTGGACGAGGAAGGACCCACCCTGAGAGACTGTCTGGGGGTAGCGGCCCCTGCAGCCCAAGCGCTCTCCCAGGGCCTGGGTCAGAACCAAACCCCAGCCCTGCGCCCACCCCGCCAGCACGGGCGCAGCGTCTGCAGGGAAATGGATTCCATCAGTCAGCGGCCAGCGGAGGATGAGGCCTCTGTAAGAACCAGGGTTCCTGATGAGACGTGGGAAACCCAAGGTGCTGTGGGGCCGGCGTCGGGCAGTGTCTCTCCAGCACCGCCTGTGCCCATCCGTGCCCCAGCCCACCCCCACCACCTGGCTCCCGCCAGGAAGCCACTTCACAGTGACAGGCCACCGGTCCCAGTGTGTGACTCAGTATCAAGCCAGCAAGGGCTTGCTGCCTCTGCCCTCCGACCCGCCCGCTCCCCTTGCCCTGGTCGCGCTGTCACTGGCTGCGTGGCTGTGTGGAGGGCGTGGGGCATCCAGCTTAAACAGCCTGGGGTTCTGTCCTCCTTTAACAAGCAACCTGATTGGATGTTGCCTCATTAAACGCACTAATACAGACTGCCAAAGGAACTTAAAACCTGAGCTAAACTCTTACTGACCGCGTTAAAACAGCCAGACTCAAAACAGCCCACTCTCCGCTCAGTCAGGGTCCCCTCCCACGTTACGAGGCACCACTACCAATCTACCAGCACGAAATTTACCTTCTTTTTTTTTGAAATTCTTTTTCTTTTTTACCAATTCCTCCACTACCCTCTAAAAAATTTACCTTCAGACGTTTAAGCACACTTTAGAAAGATCGCTAAGAACAATTTACCACTACCTCGCTGCCTTAAGGAGCCACCTGCACTGTGTGTGAGACCGGAGTGCAGCACGCAGCTACAGGGGGCGGGAGGGGGCGGGACGGAGAGCGCTTGCGGCCCGACTTGCTGACAGCTGGCGGCCATTGCCAGGGCCACGCTGTCCAGTGCTAACATGACGGGCAGACGAGCAGGACACTTTCTGAAGGAAAGGAGGCCAGCTGGAGATTTCTGGATTCTCAGTGACACCGTGGGTAAAGAGCGTCCAACAACGTGCATCTGAAACACCACTACTCCTTGAGACGTAAATTCTGTGCCTTTATGCTTCAAAAATCCTACTGTAGAAGTAAATTCTAACGTTCCAAAGTGGAGAACATACATGATTCTATAAAGGACCTTACTTTTGGCCAGAGAAATCTTTTAAAATTCAGCCCCCTTATCTTTTAGGCAATACAAGTAATTTAGGTCACAGCATGATGCCTGGTGACCACTAGACAAGACGCTTCCTCCTACAGCCAGCAGCAGGGGTTGGGGGTGGGCCCAGGGCTGGGCTACCTGGGGATCAGCTTGGGGAAGCTCAGGCCCGACAAGGCTCCCCTAACCATCTCCCTGGCCAATCCTCTTCAGCTGACCCTGGGCACGGCAGGGCCTGAGCCATGTTGGGCCACATCTCTGCCCTCCTTGGTGACCCAACCAGCAGTTTCAGATACCACATCTGTGCGATGATGGTCCCAAGGGTGGAGCCCCCAGATCCCTCCCCGAACCTAGGTTGCTGCGGCCTCTGCTTCTACCTCCTGCCCTGTCCATGGTCCCCTGAAGAGGCTGCTGAGGCGAGGTCCGTCCAGTCCCCAGCAAGGACGGCCACAGCCTCCTGCCGTCCCTTCTCCAGGCAGCCAGAGCTCAGCCTTTCAAACGTTGCCCAGACTGCACCCTTGGCCCCCCGGCCCAAGCCCTGCGCCCTCTACATGCCGTCTACCCGAAAGCCGCAATTCCCCAGCCTCCAGCCCCAGTGCTCGGAACGGCATCAGACACAGAGGCGCGCTGGGGAAGGGCTGGCTGAACCAGCCAAAGTGCAGACTCGAGGAGCCGAAAGAAAAGCCCAGAGTGTCTAATTAGATTGGCTGATTCCCCCATCAAAACACAAGTGTTTCAGACACCTGCTCCTCACAGAGCCCAATGCCCACACCCAGCCCAGATGAGAACAGCCCGC
The DNA here is from genome assembly GCA_963575035.1 of Avahi laniger. Taxonomy (NCBI): domain Eukaryota; kingdom Metazoa; phylum Chordata; class Mammalia; order Primates; family Indriidae; genus Avahi; species Avahi laniger. The sequence continues at coordinate 45,239 of CAUYSK010125486.1, forward strand.
ACCCTGGCGACGACAGTGACGAAGTCCTTGAGTGTCTTCAGTTCCGCTCCCGCCAGAGACTTGTGGGCCGCCAGCTCCACCCTCAGCAGGTAGTGCAGGCCCGATTCCAGGTCAGCCGTGTACAGCTTGGACCTAGGAGGAATGGCAGAGTCAGGCCACCCACCTCTCCTCGACGTCCGGCCCCGCCCCACCCCACCAGGACTCCCAGGGCCGCAGGGGTCTCCGGTGGCCAGCGGCTGGCTGGAGGGGAGCCAGCTGCCTTGCATACGCAGAGCCCCTGCGTCTACCTTCAGCCCCCCCGAGCGCCAATCCAGGAGGAATACTTGCTTGTCAAATTCTCTCCAAACTACCGTTTCGGAATTTTCTTCTTTGTTTGGCTTTTCAGGCAAGAAAAGCGACTTTTTCCTCACATCTGGCAGTGACTTCAAATACGAGGAAAAGAATGATCGGAGAGGCTTCACACTGCGCGAAAGGAGAGGGCCATGGGGGAAGCATCACCAAGTCACAAAGTTAGGCTCCACTCCCACCCCTGTACTTGGGAAAGCTCCCCCGACTTACTCCCCAGCACTCGCCGGGGGATGGGTGGGAGACGAAGTGACCACAACGTTGCAGCCCGGACCCCAGGGGCTGAGCTTCCACCTGAGAGGATGAGACGCCCTGAACCAAATCCACAGATAATCGCTGGCCCACTTGTAGTAAGTGCTATGATTCGTTTATGCCTGGCGGGGACCTTAAGACGCTTCGTAAAGCTGGTCTGAGCATCTGCCAAGATCAGCTTTATTCAGACTGAGATTTTCGCCAAGCCTAAGAGCCTTCGCCGGCGTGCCCACAATCTGCCAGCTCTGAGTGGGCATCTGGAAGTCGGGGCCTGGGGGCCCCCAAGCCCCACCCCATGCCAGCTCCCTGAGCTCCCTGCAGTGCTAGCCCTGCTTGGAGACGTTGGAGGTGGCCTTCTGAGGACACAGTCACACCATTACTGAGCACTTCCTCCGAAACTCAGAGCTCCTTGTAATTTCCAAAGAGAGCATGTGGCAGTGTTATTTGTAAAAATAGTAAAATACCTGTAAAATATTACTTTATGTTAAGAAGTTGTACATATGACACTTTCGATGCTAAACATTTGGTGGTCGTTTAGGGTAGCTGTCCAGGGCTGTGCTGTGCTTCTGCCTGGAGGGGCCGCACTGCCGCAGGCCACGTTCCCAGGGCTCAGACACCCAAGGAGCTCACTGGCCTCCTCGGTTACACTGAATCCCAGCGTTTTCTTTCTTAAAAGAACAGAAATCTACCTAGGCAACTACGCTGTGTTCAGGGCTCCTGGGTAGGGCACCCTCACGGCCTGAGCCAATCTTGGAAGATGCTGAACTTGAAGCCCCAGTAGGTAGGAAACATATCCTGTCCTCCCACTATGGCATGCCCTGCACCTAGAAGATGCTGGACATGGCGACTTGCTCATTAGTGCACGCTGGAAGCTGCTAATGACGGGGTCTTGGGCCAGGGACAGGGGGCAGCCAAGCCCAGGGCAGGGCAGTGAGGAGGACAGGACCAGAGCAGCTGCCACAGGTTTCCCCTCCAGCCTCAGAATGTGATTTAACTTTCTCGTCCACTTTGCTTTTTCCAGCTTTATTCTGTGCTCAGCTGAGCTTATCTTAGGGGCACACAGACACTCACTGCAGAGGCAAAGGGCACACGAGGGCACTGCTGGTCCCTAGCTCTTGTTCTGCAGGTTGGGGCAAGTGAGCTCACCAGCCACCAGCAGACACGGACTGACCTCGAGCCCAGAGTCTGGCACAGAGGAGATTTGACAATGATCAATGACACCCGAGAGCCAGGAGCCGGGGCTGAAATCCGCCCAGGGAAGGGCGTGGCTGGGCCGGGCGGCCCCGTCCACTCTGATCTCTGCCCTGCGACTCAACACTGTGCAAGTTTCCTGGGTCCCCCAGATGTTGCCGACTAACACTTACATGTTGATTAATCCGTGTGACCCGTTTGGGTGGATCAAGTAACATGAAGGGACTGAAGAAACACCAAGTTTCTCTAGAAGAGCTTTATCCATATCCAGTGCTCTGGTCACCACGATGTTTTCATACGGAATCAAGTCTAAAATCACCTGAGAAATGAGAAGATAATGTCACTTTCACTGACGAAGGCCGTTTTCTCAGAAAATACCACAACGTGTAGACATACACCTCACAGGCAACCCCTCGCACACAAGGACGTTAAATCATCAAGAGAGGCCGGGTGCGGTGGCTCACGTCTGTAATCCCAGCACTTTGGGAGGCTGAGGAGGGAGGATCACTTGAGGCCAGGAGTTCAAGACCAGCCTGGGCAATATAGTGAGACCCCATCTTTACAAAAAAAAAAAAAGCCAGGTTTGGCAGATCACACCTGTAGTTCCATCTACTGGAAAGGCTGAAGTGGGAGGATCCCTTGCGCCCAGGAGTTCAAGACCAGCCTGGGTAACACAGCAAGACCCCATTTCTAAAACAAAATAAGAAAAATTAGCCAGGCATGGTGGTACAGGCCTGTAGTCCCAGCTACTTGGGAGGCTGAGGCAGGAGGATCGCTTGAACCCAGGAGTTTGAGGTTGCTGTGAGCTAGGCTGACGCAACTGCACTCTAGCAGGGGCAACAGAGTGAGATCCTGCCTCTTAAAAAACAAAACAAAACAAAACAAAACAAAAATCATTAAGAGAAAAGTGCACTGCCAGGGGGTCCTTGTCAGCATGGAACGCACCATGAAAGCGGCCTT